>CM076677.1:135386509-135671509 GCA_038501925.1 Xenopus petersii
CCCTGTTTATTTCAGTTGAAATTGTATTTTTTTTTTGTTCCTATATTTGGCTCTGTGCATTCTCAGGAGAGATCACTAGGAGGTGCAGTTCATCATCCCAAGGAAGGAAGATTTTTCCTGTGTTTTATTTCGTTCTTGGTGTTTGAGATCTTTATCTCAGGTATATGGATTTGCTTCTTTCTTATCTTGATGTGGCTTTACAGATCTCTGTGATTTTGTTTTAGGGGGACATCAATGCCTTTTTACATTGTTATTGTGGTTAAATATGATTGTTACGTAATGATTCCATCATGGCACCCTATGGCACTGTTGCCTTTTGTCTTCTTTGTGACCCAAAAATGCCTTTATAATCAAAGTTACAGGGGCTAATAACATTTCCTATGGGATTTGATGAGCTTCTCACAGATGGCTAGAATCTTAACTGCCATAAAGCAGGACAGGACTGTTGCTTCCAATGGGGATCAGATAGGATCTGTGCAGCCACTGGGACAGAATGTTCTGTTATACAGATAGCTAGAATCTCAGCTGCCATAAAGCAGGACAGGACTGCTGCTTACAATTGGGATCAGATAGGATCTGTGCAGCCACTGGGACAGAATGTTCTGTTATACAGATAGCTAGAATCTCAGCTGCCATAAAGCAGGACAGGACTGCTGCTTACAATGGGGATCAGATAGGATCTGTGCAGCCACTGGGACAGAATGTTCTGTTATACAGATAGCTAGAATCTCAGCTGCCATAAAGCAGGACAGGACTGCTGCTTACAATGGGGATCAGATAGGATCTGTGCAGCCACTGGGACAAAATGCTCTGTTATACAGATGGCTGGAATATCTGCACTATGTGTAAGTGCTAGTAAAAGCCTTATTAGACATTTAGGCTGAAAGTCCAATAATGAATGTTTAACCCCTCCTGAGCATATTCTCGTGGCACAGTGCCCATGGGGAAAGGCTGGCAGACTACCTGGTTATGGTGTGAGCACAATACAGAGAGATGGGTAAAAGGCCTTGTGTTTATTGAGGGAAAACATGTTGTGAGGTCTGACTTTTTTTTACTTGTGCTTTAGTGCACAGACTTTGCTATGTAAACTGCCCTTCTAACCTCTAAAATTAACAAAAGAAGAAAAAGATCATAAAGGGGGAGTTTACCGAGAGTTAAAGTGAAGACAAGTCAATTCTTATCAGGAGGTGTATTTATTTAACCCATGAAGCCGCAATGAGATCCGCAATTTCATTTGTCCAATCTGAACTTTGCCTTTGATCAGACTTCCTCCGATTGGCCGGCGTCTATTAAAGGGAAAGTCTAGACGCGTTACACAGAAAGTTAAATGGAAAGGAGGAATGTGACTGTAAAGTCTGTAAAGTGGCTCATTAATATGTGAATTTGGTGCCGTCTGAGGAAGGTGAATAAAAGCAGCCCCAACAAAACCACTTTTCTGTTCTGTATGTTGCCAGTGTTCTGCAACTCAAAAGCAACCGGCACTGTCAACAGTAACACTTTGCTGGGGGGTTATTTGTCCTATTGTGCCGACCCTTGCTGAGGGGGATTCTCTTGATCTGCCCCTCTGTCCCAGACTGATAACAATTACAGGAGTTTATTAGGTTGCGTGCGAGACCCCCTGCCGGTCCCTGATAATAAGATTAAAGTCACACCCAGCGGGGGGTCATTCAGCCAATGTATAAGCTAGCGTTCAATGTATATCTGTTTATTTATAAAATATACAGGTATGGGACCTGTTATCCAGAATACTTGGGACCTGGGGTTTTCCAGATAAGGGATCTTTCTGAAATGTAGATCTCCATACTTTAAGTCTACTAGAAAATAACTTAAACATTGAAACAACCCAATAGGCTGGTTTTGCCTCCAATAAGGATTAATTATATCTTAGTTGGGATCAAGTACAAGCGACTGTTTTATTATTACACAGAAAAAGGAAATTCCTTTTTAAAATTTGGATTATTTGGATAAAATGGAGTCTATGGACTTCTGAGCTTTCTGGATATCAGGTTTCCAGATAACCGATCCCACAAACAGTCCAAAGTAGAGAGAAGTTGTTTTCAGTCTCCATGGATACTAAGACTTCTCTCTATAAAAGCCCGGCAACTGTGGACTTTCTCTGCTGTTATTTATATATGAATATATAGGACATATAGTTAAATGCACGATGCAGCTCACTGTCTGCTCTCAAATTCCCTTTCCACCCATTTGAGACATTTCTAGGCGGCAGGAGGGCAAATCTGGGAATAGAATAGACGTCAGATGGAAAAACAAATTATCTTGTCGGCGAGTGCGTTGTATTCCCTGGTAATGTGAGACACGGCGCAGGCCTCTGGATCCAAAAATAACCCACTAATCACTAATTCTCTGAGGACTCTTACCTGGATAAGGGGGGCTGGCTTGTGTAGAATGTGCACCCAGCATTCATGCACACTGAGCCTTGTGTCTTTATATGGTCCCAGAACAACCCCTCAGTGACTTCTAATATCCTTATCATTTACAGTAGGGGGTACATTATCCCTTATAATACATGAGTGATACTCAGAGTTCCCTGTATAACTCAGCCTGCAGCCTTGTGCCTTTATATGGTCACAGAACAACCCCTCAGTGACTTCTAATATCCTTATCATTTACAGTAGGGGGTACATTATCCCTTATAATACATGAGTGATACTCAGAGTTCCCTGTATAACTCAGCCTGCAGCCTTGTGCCTTTATATGGTCACAGAACAACCCCTCAGTGACTTCTAATATCTTTATCATTTACAGTAGGGGGTACATTATCCCTTATAATACATGAGTGATACTCAGAGTTCCCTGTATAACTCAACCTGCAGCCTTGTGCCTTTATATGGTCACAGAACAACCCCTCAGTGACTTCTAATATCCTTATCATTTACAGTAGGGGGTACATTATCCCTTATAATACATGAGTGATACTCAGAGTTCCCTGTATAACTCAGCCTGCAGCCTTGTGCCTTTATATGGTCACAGAACAACCCCTCAGTGACTTCTAATATCCTTATCATTTACAGTAGGGGGTACATTATCCCTTATAATACATGAGTGATACTCAGAGTTCCCTGTATAACTCAGCCTGCAGCCTTGTGCCTTTATATGGTCACAGAACAACCCCTCAGTGACTTCTAATATCCTTATCATTTACAGTAGGGGGTACATTATCCCTTATAATACATGAGTGATACTCAGAGTTCCCTGTATAACTCAGCCTGCAGCCTTGTGCCTTTATATGGTCACAGAACAACCCCTCAGTGACTTCTAATATCCTTATCATTTACAGTAGGGGGTACATTATCCCTTATAATACATGAGTGATACTCAGAGTTCCCTGTATAACTCCGCCTGCAGCCTTGTGCCTTTATATGGTCACAGAACAACCCCTCAATGACTTCTAAGCCAGCCAGTCTTAGGCCAATGGAGTATTTGTCCCAGCTAGTGTGAGTTTTGATTTTTGTATTAATTTTGTTCTTTATTTGTTCCCCTAGAGCTATCAAGAAATTCAATGCAGTATGGACTGGTCCAGAGGAAACCTCAATAACTGCCATGTAAATCCAGAAAGCCAACAGTATTCCATGGCAGCTGTCTCGACTGCAGGACATTCTTTGCCAAACCAAGCGTCGTGCCAACCTCAGAACACGTCTAGTCATGGGCAGAGAGTCGGGGAACAGGTGACAAGACAAGAGAGTCTCATTCAGAATTTGTTAAAAGCATCGAGTGCTGAAAAAATCCTTAAAATCCAGCAGAAGGCTTTGGCGAAGGCTTCACGACGGCAAGTTGCAAAATCCCAAGGATCTTCTGTGTCGTATAACGTTCCTGCTTCTACCCCAAACTACAGGGGAAAGACCAACTCTGTGCACTTTAATGTATCCGGCTATAGACCCCAAAACATTGCCAATCCGGATCAGCAAGCGGCACTGCAGTCCTTGGCTGGAGCACCCCAAGCTTATACTAATAACCAGCCAAATAAATCCTACAGTGGGAATGGGTCGTATGTGTATGCTCAGCCGGCACAGCAGCCTGTACCCCACTTTGAGACGTATGCTAATGGACAGAATGTAAGGCCCGTCCAGTCGTTCCAACGGCCTCACAGGCAAAATGTTCCTCCGGCTGCGTATGACTTAAGTGCAGCCCTGCAGCAACAGCGATGGAATAATCCAGCTCACTCCAACCCCACAACCAAAACCCCAAAAGACTGTGTTGGAGCACAGCAAACGGGCTTTAGGCAAAATATCCAAAATGGTCCCTTAGTAGGAAGTAGTTTTGCAGAAAACCCCTTGGAAAGTCTCCATGCAAATGCAGGTTTGCAGGCTCTACCCCCTTATGCCACCACTGCGGCTAATCCTGCGAGGAGTGTGCAAAGTGACCAACTGTACACAAACCAAAGTGCAAACTACCAGTCATCAAATTATCAGACGCCTGTCCCTAATCCGGCTGGGGTTCCAGCTGAGCAAAGCACCAATGCTTCAGAGTGCCAAGGCGGTGAGCTAGACCCCAACGCATCGCAGAGCGTGCAAGAGGCAATTGCAGAATATTTCAAAGTGAGGTGTACATTATTAACCCTTGCAAGAGAACATAAACTCCAGCGGCAGCATGTGCAGTTTCTTTTAGCTGATTGCCAGGGAGGGGCAGGAACTCAAAATGCATCTTCTGATACAAGCGCAGCAGGACATCAGATGGTTTCTACCAATGCCATGCCACCACCGCCAATCAGTAAAAGACAAATAGCTCCGCAAATGGGGCTGCAGGGGACATCTGTTCCATTCAGTAATAATGCATCGTCGTATGTCAGGAGGCAAGATGGAACCAGCCATAACATTCCCACAGCCCCACATATGGGTAATCTCTTGGCTAACAATGTTCCACAAGGCTTTTATACCATGGCTCACAATGTTCCCCAGCAAGGAGTCCATTCCATGGCTCACAATGTTCCTCAGCAAGGAGTCAATGCCATGGCTCACAATGTTCCCCAGCAAGGAGTCTATGCCATGGCTCACAATGTTCCTCAGCAAGGAGTCAATGCCATGGCTCACAATGTTCCCCAGCAAGGAGTCAATGCCATGGCTCACAATGTTCCCCAGCAAGGAGTCAATGCCATGGCTCACAATGTTCCCCAGCAAGGAGTCAATGCCATGGCTCACAATGTTCCCCAGCAAGGAGTCAATGCCATGGCTCACAATGTTCCCCAGCAAGGAGTCCATTCCATGGCTCACAATGTTCCCCAGCAAGGAGTCAATGCCATGGCTCACAATGTTCCCCAGCAAGGAGTCAATGCCATGGCTCACAATGTTCCCCAGCAAGGAGTCAATGCCATGGCTCACAATGTTCCCCAGCAAGGAGTCAATGCCATGGCTCACAATGTTCCCCAGCAAGGAGTCAATGCCATGGCTCACAATGTTCCCCAGCAAGGAGTCAATGCCATGGCTCACAATGTTCCCCAGCAAGGAGTCAATGCCATGGCTCACAATGTTCCCCAGCAAGGAGTCAATGCCATGGCTCACAATGTTCCCCAGCAAGGAGTCAATGCCATGGCTCACAATGTTCCCCAGCAAGGAGTCAATTCCATGGCTCACAATGTTCCCCAACAAGGCGTTAGTGCCATGGCTCACAATGTTCCCCAGCAAGGAGTCAATGCCTCGGCTCACAATGTTCCTCAGGAAGGAGATAATGCTGTGGTTTTTAATGTTCCTCAGCAGGGCGGTAATGCATTGGCTAACCATCTCCCACAAAGTGTTAACCCCATGGCCAACAAGACAAGTTCCAACCACCAAGTCTATCAGATGGATGGGAGAAACGGGCCTGCAGTAAACTACACAGTATTTAATGGAGATGATTATAGTCAAGTAGTGGCCAGTCAGGCCCAGAGTTCTGAAATTAGGGAGAACACAGACAGGTACTTAAGAAAGTTGTTGACACAGCAAAGAGTTGCCATTAAGGAAAATCTTCTTGATCATTGTGTTGTTAATGGCAGCCCCAATAAGGAGACACAACTCTCAGGATCTCCGCAGTCCATTGTGTCAAACATGTCGCACTCAACCATGAACGTTTTACAGAATAATATGCCAGGGTTTTTTGTAGCTCAAGAAAGCTCCCTTTCTAGCCCTGTGTCTGAGTCTGCCACTAATTCCTCACCTGCCTTTAATGTAAACTCTACCAATATTGGAGGTGGCTCCCTAGAAGCCTTAGAAACATGCTTATCTTTGTGGAAAACCACATCACAGGTTATATCTTCAAACGAACAAGAAACTGCAAGGTTGGACCAGAAAGTGTCCCCTTTAAAAGCTTCTGAGAGTGGCACCAACCCCTCGAATGACGTTTGCACTGTCCCTGTTATAAAAGAAGGTGTAGCTACTGAGGTCCCGGTCCAGAAGCAAGACACGTTGCCTTCTAATCAGTTAAAAGGAGCAGAACCTCAAATTGCTATTGTTTCCCCATTAGTACAGGAAAAGTTAAACCAATCTAAGGAACAGCAGCCCCCCAAAGAATATGAACAATGTCATGTAGTTCAGCAAGGTAGTGTCCGCAGTTTAGAAGCCAATTCCAAGGAAAAGTTGGTGTCTTACCTAATGAATATGGAAAACCTTGCTGAGATCAACGACAATGAATTCCTAGACAAGATTAAATCTTTGAATGATTTTGACTTTGTAAAGTCTGGACTTCGTAATACGGAGACCCAAGCAAAGAATGTATCCCCTCCGACACACTGTGACTTGGAGGGCTTGACTTCTGTCCCAGCACAGGATAACGACCCTGCTGTGGAACCACTGCGTGAGAATATCATAGAGAATTCTAATGGAGAGACCACAAATGATGACAGTGATGGGGACTTGCAGATAATAAGTGTCTGCTCTCTTGCTGAAGGAAACACGTTCTATGATTCATCTGTTGCCCACATGTTTGCTGTTGATTCTTTGCCATCAGAAGACAAATCAATGTTAGACATTAAAAAAGAGCCTGAAGAGCCAGCCGAGGAGGAGCTTCATACTAGATCTGTCGAAACCTTCATAGACTCGAGAGATTCAGAAATGGCTAAAAAGGCAGCAAATCCGGAAACCAAGGCAGGGGTACCGTCCGGAAGTGGTGACTGCTTGCAGGAGTCGGCCAAACTTGTTTACAGTGTTGCCACAACTTCATCAGATGAAACTCCATTTGCAGAATTCCAGTCTTCCGTTGTATCTGACCAGTTGTCTGAGTTATTAACTGAATTCCCTTTTGGCATTAAAAATTATGTTTCGGAGGACAAATTGGAACGTGTTTATTGGCCTGGTGATAGGGATGCTGTAAAGGGTGTAACCAGGACAGAGCCAACTGCTTTTCAAACTGTGCCCCTGGCTACGGGCCAAGAAATGACTGGAGCTACGACTGGATCTGTGCACCATGGTCCGGCAAATGGTGACGTTGACAGAATGTCGTTGCCTGCCCCTTTAGAAAGCTCTGCAGCGGAGTCAAGATCCTTGGATGTTTGTCAAGAAAAGTCTTTTGCAGAAATGGTGTCCTCTACTATCAAACAAATGACTGTAACTGAGACAGTGACTACACTCCTCAGCGAGGTGGAGACTGCGACTGCTCCCATTCAGCAAGTCATGACTCTAGAGGAGAATGTGTCTGTCCTGGTCTCCCAAAGTGAGAACGTAGATGAGATTTTATCTATTCCTACCAACCAAGCAGATGCTGTAGCAGAAAGTGTTGCTGTTAGCCAAGAAATGACCGACGAATCTGTGGCTTCTCCTATCTATCAGATTGTAGTCGATCGGGTGCCAACCAACCAAGAAAGTACTTTATCGGAGGGCTTGTCCTCAACGGCCAAGCAAAATTCTGCAGTTCTTGAAAAGAAGGCCAAAGATGAGACTGTGCCTCACATGAATGCAAATTTAAGTGAACAGTCTGAATGCATGAATATTCCCGTCCTAGACCTTGACCAAGAGCCTCTCCATATAAAAACAGAATGCCAAGAGGCTTGTGAAGAAACTGATAAAAGTGGCACTGAACCATCCAAAGAACATGACCAGGCTGAATTCATGAATATTCCCGTCCTAGACCTTGACAAAGAGTCTCTCTGTATAAAAACAGAATGCCAAGAGACTTGTGAAGAAACTGATAAAAGTGGCACTGAACCATCCAAAGAACATGAGTCAAGTGATGAAAAATCTGAGACTGTTCTGGGAAAAGATTCTAAAACACCAGATCAGAACATGTTTTGTTGCTTGTTTAGTTGGCTCAATTATTCTTATGGAAGTGCACCAAAGAAATGCTTTTGTAAGGTACCAGACCAAACACAGGATTCTACCCAAGACAAAAGTTCTACCATTCCGGTTATCAAAGAGGATCCTTCAAAGAGCTATGCTAAATCCAAAGTGGAATTTAAAATGCAATTGTCAACTGAGGACAAAAAACCCACGCAGGAGATGAAGTCCCCAGTAGCAGAAACTTCTGACTTGAGAAGTCAGACAGTGAGCCAAAAAAACAACCTTTCTCCAAAGTCTCTGAACACCGGGAAAAAACATAGAAAGCAGAATTATGATAAGTCAAAATTGCTTCATTCCTCCAAGAAATCTGAGAAACTTGTTGTTAAAACAGACTTTTTGAAAAACCGTCCATCCCATAAAGAGAGAGAACGGTCTGCTGATAGTCCATTAAGCACTGACCATGAAACAAAGAATCGGGTCTCAAAAGATTCTGATGTCAACTGTCCTAGTGTAGAAAAGGCATCTCCGTCCCGGCAGACTACTCAAGACAAGTCTTTAAAAAGGCCTAGGTCATCGCTTGATGGAGAATGGTCTAGCCAGAGGTCTTCTGGAGCTGAGAAGAAGAGAAAGGAATCCTCCACTGGTCTAAAAGGACAAGAAGATAAGCAAAACACTCCGAAAGATAAAAAAGTTCTTACTATACAGGAATATTTGCAAAGAAAAAGGTCAAAAGACACTCCCAGTAAATGGCAAGAGCATCAGCCGCAACAAGCCAATGGTTGTCCAACAACCGAGAAGAGGCCGTCTCTTAAGGAGAAGCACAAGGTAGGGTTAAGTGGCAATGGCTGTCGCAGCAGTACTTCAAAAAACAGGTCTCCGGCAAAGTTTAGAAGTCCATCTTCAAGATTCCACAAAGAGCAGCCTGGTACTCGCAAAGGTTCCAACCACCACAAGAAAGAGAAAACAAAGCCCAATATGTCACATGGTGCTGATCTTTCCCAGCAAAGAAACCTCCTAAAGAGACATTTTAAAGCTCATGGTTTGGAAAAAGACCATTCTGGGAGGACCTATAGTTCAATCAAAGAAAAGATCTATTTGACCCCGTGTGCCCTTGCCGGAGCCGAACGTCCTTCTCGGGAAGGGATACGCTTGACCAAGCTAGAGATCCGACCTTCACCAGAAGAAAAAAGGAGAAGGTTGTCGGAACCAAATTCACGGCGCAGAGTTTCAAGTTCCTTTAAGAAGGGAGCTGAATCTCCCAAAATGCTGGAATTCAAACTGTGTCCTGAACTGCTCAGTGGGATCTCTACCTCACAGGAACGACTGGGAGAATCCAAGACTGTTAGAGAAAAATATACTGTGGAAGGTAATGATAGGCCTCTACTTGACTTGACTTCACTAGAGGTCCATTGTAAACTCACTGTAATTGTATTGTTTTCGTAGGTATTAAAAGCAATAAGGAGGCGTGGTATAAAGATGTTCCCTTTAAGAAGCACAAGTTGGATGGTGCGGAGTGTGAAGGTAAAGTAGAATCTTTTCATTCTCCGTCTTTTAAACTTTAACTTTTTGGCTTTCTCTCTTACAGTAAAGTCTGCATAGGCCCTGTCATTTATATGAAATTGCAACTCTTCCGAGACTATACGCTGTAATATTATGGTTAATCCCACATAACAAGTACCGGGGGTGCTCCTGTCCATTTTATCATATAGAATTTGCATATAATGCTTAGGCCAGAGTGGGTTTGAGTTATACCTGCTATCCCACAGTCACACTCCCTTCCCACAGACTATTATCCACTGTTACTATAGACACCATCTCTCCCTACTATACCTGCTATCCCACAGTCACACTCCCTTCCCAGAGACTATTATCCCACTGTTACTATAGGCACCATCTCTCCCTACTATACCTGCTATCCCACAGTCACACTCCCTTCCCAGAGACTATTATCCCACTGTTACTATAGGCACCATCTCTCCCTACTATACCTGCTATCCCACAGTCACACTCCCTTCCCAGAGACTATTATCCCACTGTTACTATAGGCACCATCTCTCCTTACTATACCTGTTATCCCACAGTCACACTCCCTTCCCAGAGACTATTATCCACTGTTACTATAGACACCATCTCTCCCTACTATACCTGCTATCCCACAGTCACACTCCCTTCCCAGAGACTATTATCCACTGTTACTATAGACACCATCTCTCCCTACTATACCTGCTATCCCACAGTCACACTCCCTTCCCAGAGACTATTATCCACTGTTACTATACACACCATCTCTCCCTACTATACCTGCTATCCCACAGTCACACTCCCTTCCCAGAGACTATTATCCCACTGTTACTATAGGCACCATCTCTCCCTACTATACCTGCTATCCCACAGTCACAATCCCTTCCTAGAGACTATTATCCCACTGTTACTATAGACACCATCTCTCCCTACTATACCTGCAATCCCACAGTCACAGTCCCTTCCCAGAGACTATTATCCCACTGTTACTATAGGCACCATCTCTCCCTACTATACCTGCTATCCCACAGTCACACTCCCTTCCCAGAGACTATTATCCACTGTTACTATAGACACATCTCTCCCTACTATACCTGCTATCCCACAGTCACACTCCCTTCCCAGAGACTATTATCCCACTGTTACTATAGACACATCTCTCCCTACTATACCTGATATCCCACAGTCACACTCCCTTCCCAGAGACTATTATCCACTGTTACTATAGGCACCATCTCTCCCTACTATACCTGCTATCCCACAGTCACACTCCCTTCCCAGAGACTATTATCCACTGTTACTATAGGCACCATCTCTCCCTACTATACCTGCTATCCCACAGTCACACTCCCTTCCCAGAGACTATTATCCACTGTTACTATAGGCACCATCTCTCCCTACTATACCTGCTATCCCACAGTCACACTCCCTTCCCAGAGACTATTATCCACTGTTACTATAGGCACCATCTCTCCCTACTATACCTGCTATCCCACAGTCACACTCCCTTCCCAGAGACTATTATCCACTGTTACTATAGACTCTAAAAATGACTTTCTCTCCTCTCATACAGGGAACCCTCAGGCAGATGCCTCCACTGAGACTGTCCGTCAGAGTCAAGATTCTAAAACGACGTTTGACGCCTATAAAAAGAAGTATCTGGAGAAGCGCAGCAAGAGCTGTGACAGCAGCCTGAGCAATTAAACTCCTCTCTTGTGTATTTGGAAGTGACACTGCCGGACTTTCCGGAGAACCCAACTGATTGAGGTCAATGGAGAAAAAGAAAGGGATGTTTCCGGCCTCCATATCTGCAGTATTATACAGAGCAAATAGACTTTGAAGCTGTGGTTCTAATAGCAATTAATTGTGTAACCCCCCCCCCTCCTTTCAGCTGGGCTTTTATATGAACAAAGGTAAATGTCAAACAGCTGATTCCCCCCCCCCAGGTTTCTGCTCAAGTATTTGGATCGTTGTGTTTCTTGTACAGATGTCGTTGTTTTATCCCGAGCGCCGGTGCTTAATACTTGTTTAATGCTGCTCAAAGGGGACGGTTTCACCTCAAATCCTCATTCAACCTCCTCAATTAAAATAAAAACAAAATGCAAAGATCCAGTGTAACCACCAATCAGATGTCTGCGTTGTACCCCGGCTGCTCAACGGAATATTTGCACTAAATGTTTGTCGGGGGGGGAGGGGGTTGTTACATATTTTCCTTTTTTTTCCTTTTTCATTCACATTTGTAAAAAAAAAAATAGATATTTTTTTTGAATTTCTCGAAAGTTAGTTAGAATAAATTTAGTTCGCGGTTTTCTTTTTATAAAAGATTTTGGGTTTATGGTGGAAAGTATTTTGTAAGTTTCAAATTGAAATGTTTACGTTCTTCTTCTGTTTTCGACCGGCCTCCATGGAGAGCTGCTGATTTTCTATATAACCAGACCCCCCTCCCACTCCCCCAACACTATTATTGGTCAGTGAGTTCACTTTAATTGCAGCTTTTATTGGTCGATCTTATTTTATTGTTGGGATTTGCTTGGACAGAGTTAACGCAGCGTCTGGGAGGACTTGCACCCACGTGACTGTATATTGTGCCCACTTTTTTTACTGTTATGTGTTTGTAGCGGCTTTAAAGGGTTACTGTTGTCTTAATAAAAAATGGTTATTGCCTTAAAACAGTGTGACTTTTATTGTTATAAAATTAAAGACACTCCCACTGGTCACATGGGATGAGGAGACTCTTGTCACTGGAAAAGCCTTGCAGGGGGCTGAAGACCCTCGGGTGGCTAGGGCAGGTCTCCTTTGATTGAGATCCACTGATTTATCACCCAAGAATCCAATCTGCAGGAAGGGTGAGATGTTGGCTTGAAATGCAAAATGCTCCATTTCCGTGCCGAAATCTGCGGCACCCGAGCAGAGACTTTGATTCCAGGGGCGGGTGGTGGATTCTAAGCGAAATAACTAAAGAAGTAGGTAGAAATGTTGTTCATGATGTTTTGTGCTTCTCTACCAGCCCAAGGCAACCACAGCCCTTTAGCAGTAAAGATCTGTGTCTCCAAAGATGCCCCAGTAGCTCTCCATCTTCTTTTCTGCTGATTCACTGATTCACATGCTCTGTGCTGCTGTCACTTACTGAGCTTAGGGACCCACTCACAATATACAGTACACATAGAATAGAAATGTCACAATATAAGGCTGATTAGTAATTAATACACATAATTACTACATGGCAGCACAGAAACCAGTGCAATTAGCATCAGAATTGAATAATCAGCAAACCTGTAGCATCAGCTTATATTACAGCCAGGGAAGCTCATTTTCTGCTGGATAATTAGTGACGAGCCCTAAGCTTAGCTTCTCAACAGCCAATCAGAGCCCACTGAGCATGTGAGTGTCACAGACACTTTCCAAGATGGTGACCCCCTGTGACAAGTTTGAAGTCCTGGATCATTGCTGCTATTGACAAGCTCAAACTTTAGCCTCCTGCAATAAGTTCACTATATAAAATAGGACATTTTTAGCCACATTAATTTTTAGGGTTTAGTTCTCCTTTAAAGCAGATGAGGGAGTTTCTTTGGAGCAATGTACCTAAAGGTGGATTTGTTGCGGACAATCTATTAAGAATAAAAAACAGGAGGCAGAAAAGAGAGTGGGGGTGATATGGATGAGAAGTTGCTCCCATTAAAGGAGAATTCAACCCTTTAGCAAAAAAAAACCCCCCACCCCATGTTGACCCCCATTCCTCCTCCCCCCCAGCCTAACTGCCCCCTATGGCAGGGCTGGAACTAGGGGTAGGCAGAAGAGGCAGCTGCTGAGGGAACAAAGATTGGGGGGTGCTGGGCAGTTTTCTCTTCTGCCTACCCCTAGACCGGACCTGGTACTAGACTTCCGCTGTGAATGCTTCTGGCACGAATGCGCACACAGACACCGCAGACACAAATGCGATCGAACGACACTGATACATGCGAACAACGCTGAAGCGTTCATTTGTAGGCGCGTGAGAGACGCTTATGCGCATACGCGAAAAACGGGAATGGGGGGTGAGCTGCAAATGTGCATGTTCCGCTTCACCAGTCTACGTCTCAGATTACCGAAGACCTGCTAGATGTCTGCGGTGAACTGCAATCCCTGAATCTGCACTGAGGGGTAAGTAAAAAGTTGGGGGCATTTCCCTGGGGGGCAGTTAAGCTGGGGGGAGGGGGGGTCTACGTGGGGTGAGGGGTACGGGTTTTTTTGCTAAAGGGTTGAATTCTCCTTTAATCTTACTCCTCTTCCACATGAATGCTGGGAATAAATAAAACACAAGGAGAATGTAGAGCTTGGAAGGGGGTTGGGTGCGCTAAGGATAATATTGGTGCAATTTCAGACACTTTTCCAGGGGTGTAACTACAGAAGAAGCAGACCCTGAGGCTGCAGGGGGGCATAAGTTACAGTATAGGAGGACAAAAAAACAAGGGCACCGCTTAAAAACGCTCTCCATTTAGACTCCAGGTGCTCTGTCCACACAATTTCCACAATCAAAAAAAGGACGGCAAATTGCAGTGTCCTGCAGATAACAACTGCCTTACGCGTTTCAGGCGTAAATCCCTTAATCACAGGCTTCATAAGCATAAGCTATGAGGTATAGGAGGCCCTAATTAATGAGCAATTTCAAGATATATTAGTAAATCAGGACAGCCTCTGGATATGCTGGGGGAGCTGTGAGGCCCAGTATCTAGTTAAACCACTGTGACTTTTTTCCCGAAACGCTTCTTATCCCCCACATTTCCAGCATAATTGCGAGTGCGTTCATTTGCAGCCGTTGCTAATTGATGGTAAAACATCAGGGGGTGTGCGATTCATCGGAGAGACTGAACGGGCAAAATGACGCCTGACGCACACACTTTAGTGGAAGGAGCCAGTTACGACAAAGGCATGTCATTGGGAAACACACAACTATTTTTGATTGGCAGCTGCAGCCGTAAATGTCTCAAGGTCCAACCCCAAGGACACTTAAAAAACAAATTTCTCATGACCCTTTAACTTGTCACAGAAGGAGCAGGATCCGAAGGTGCTTTAACGATTGCGAGAAATTCCTTTAAAGGTAGAACTACACGGTGCGCGTCCATCCGTTCCGACGCGTTGTGTCACGTCGAAAGCGCCAGATCTAAAGTAAGTAATACAAATGTCGCACGTACAAGCTGATTGTATCCGACATGACTCGCAGATGTGCGGTACGAGTAATGAGTAAGTGCCCATTTAGGCATGAAATGCGTTAGGCTTCTTGTATGTCCTAATAAAGTCTTTTTATTTTATTAAAACCTGAGCTACTGATTTACTAGCAAATGGACCCCACCCCACTTTGAATACTTTTTGGTACGGTCCCTCATATTAGATCCAGATACATCGTGCAAACATTAACCTATGAGGATGGCACGGGCAACCAAACAGCTGATGCCAACCAGAGTCATATCCTATCCTACTGGTCTCTCTGTAGATGGATCAATACAATGTTCCTTCCAAGCCAGAGACTTTGAGATTTATCTGACTCGCACCTGTCTGAAGCCCAAAGTTGCTCAGCCCACCCCTTGATAAAAGCTACTAAGGTATGGGGGGTCTCCAACAGGTTTCTCCGACTAAGATATAGCCGAAAAGTGGTCAGAAGTCAATCAGACAAGTCATATAATCCAGTCGGACTAAGGCCGGCATGGGGTTGTTTATGCAGTTCTCACTTTGACCTTATGGAGGAAATTTCTATAAATTCCTGCTGTTGCTAAAGGAAACTTATGTTAGTTTTACTTCAGCAACCTATAGATAAACTTTCTAACCTCAACGCCTACACGTCTACCACTTTCTAGACAGCAATAAAAGTACATCACACACAATGAGCAGGAAGGGTCTGTTGGAGTTAATTAGCTTAGAATTAGAAATGGAGCAACAACAGATGGAAACAGTAGATCCTGCAAGTTCCATCGGAGGAGAAAGGGCACACGGGACAGACAAGGTGATTAGTTAAATGCAGTGGCATAACTAGATGTTACGGGGCCCCACAGCAAATTAATTTTAGGGCCCCCAACATATCCAGAGATTGTCCGTTTTTATCAATAAATCTTGAAATTGCTCATCAATTAGGGCCTCATGGGGCCCCCTATACCCCCTGGGCCCCCCTGCAGCCACAGGGTCTGCTTCCTCTGTAGTTACGCCCCTGGTTAAATGGTTAGTTAAATGGTAAAGTCGTGATGCTTATTATTGATGTCGTTTGTGACTAGTAGTGAGTCCCATTCCGAAAAAATTCGCAAAACGGAGAAAAAATTCGCAATACGGCATTCCCTCTCATTGTGATCTGATTGTTGGGCCCTAGGGCCCACAATTGCATCAGCCAATATCAGCCACTCAAGGTGGGCATATCAGGGCACATATATGGCCACCTTTACTGAATAACAAAATTTGGCTTCACTGGTAAATTAAACAAATATCCAAGTAGAAATAAAGCCAGCCACGGAAAACCTCACCCTATAGACTTCCAAGTACATCTCAGAGAGAAAAGTGAAGTGCAAGCTGTGTGTCCTTTAAGGGCTCAGAAGAGCCGAAAAAAAGACGTATGGGAAGGAGAGATTATTTTAAGGCAAAGTAAAACAATTTATAGATAAGAAACTGCGCCCATAACTGGTGGTTCTACTCCCAAGGCCAAGGGTGAGGGACTGTGAGAATTATTATTACAGAGAAAAAGGAAATACGAATTGGATGGTTAAAGGGATCGTTCACCTTTAAATTAACTGTTAGTATGATGTAGAGAGGGATTTTCTGAGACAATTTGCAATTGGTTTTCATTTTTTAGTATTAGTGGTTTTTTACTTATTTCGCTTTTTTATTCAGCAGCTCTCCAGTTTGTAATTTTAATTTTCGGTTGCTAGGGTCCCAATTCCCCTAGCAACCAGGCATTGATTTGAATGAGAAAGTGGAATCTGAATAAGAGTGAACCTGAATAGAAAGACGAGTAAAAACAAGTAGCAATAGCAATAAATTTGTAGCTTTGCAGAGCATTTGTTTTTTTAGAGGGGGTCAGCGACCCCCATTTAAAAGCTAGAAAGAATCAGAAGAGAACCATTTGAAAACTATACAAAATAAACAATGCAGACCAACTGAAAAGTTGCTTAGAATTCTATAACATACTAAACATTAACTGAAAGGTGAACCACTCCTTTAATGGAGCTTTCTAATGGGTTTCCAGATAACAGATCCCCATGTCTATATATACCGTATTTACAGTCCATTCAGATTAGCGCTTTAGCAGAAGTTTTGTACTGCAAGAACCCTATAGATATATTTACTGTATTTATACAGGATGGAAGAACTGCAGCTTCATTGTGTAACTGCTGAACTGTTTCCTGCACTGCTGGAAGCAGGAAAACCACACGACTAATTGTAGCCAAGGGGCCATTGCACAAGTGTCATTCAAAGCAAGTGTCAACCTACAATTTCCAATAGAAACAAATTGTGGTTGTACCTTCATATAATGTCATTCTTGTTTCATACAACTGATTTCGGCGACTTGTGCAACTGCAACTCGACACGCCACTCCGAAATGAGACCGAATGTATCAGAGTCTCGACTCCTCCAACCAAGACTTCATTTCCCATAATGCCTTCAACCTCTCTGCTCTTGGGCCTGTTAAAGGCATTGTGGGAGATGGAGTTTGGGCTGAAGGAGGGCTGAATACTGATACAGTGTTTAGTAGCTCGAGTAGTCAGGACCAGCAGTGCAGAGAGCAGAAAGAGGCAGAATTCTCCACCTGAGCTGGTGCAGTCAGGAAAGAGACTTCTACATTACCCCAATAAGGAAATAAATATCGATTTGACTCTGGTTTTCTTTTCCCGGAATTCTGTTTTACTCAAAAATGTGACCCCTCACCCCAAACACTTTTTCATCTGTTGGGCGGCAACTGTCAGATCTACTCAGATTTCATTCTGACAATGACCCCCAACCTTCTGCTGCCCTCACATCTGCTCCATTACTCAACAACCCACAAACTGGGACCCACAACATGTAGAGTCCGACAGTCTGTCTGTTACTCTTGCCCTTATACGGCAGAGCTTTATAAATAAATAGGAATTAATACTTATAGACACTGCACCATATTGTTTCCCTTGTAGGGATTTGTTGTAGTTGTATCACTACTATACCTGTTACTATAGACACATCTCTCCCTACTATACCTGCTATCTCACAGTCACACTCCCTTCCCAGAGACTATTATCCACTGTTACTATAGGCACCATCCCTCCCTACTATACCTGCTATCCCACAGTCACACTCCCTTCCCAGAGACTATTATCCACTGTTACTATAGACACCATCTCTCCCTACTATACCTGCTATCCCACAGTCACACTCCCTTCCCAGAGACTATTATCCACTGTTACTATAGACACATCTCTCCCTACTATACCTGCTATCCCACAGTCACACTCCCTTCCCAGAGACTATTATCCACTGTTACTATAGGCACCATCTCTCCCTACTATACCTGCTATCCCACAGTCACACTCCCTTCCCAGAGACTATTATCCACTGTTACTATAGGCACCATCCCTCCCTACTATACCTGCTATCCCACAGTCACACTCCCTTCCCAGAGACTATTATCCACTGTTACTATAGACACCATCTCTCCCTACTATACCTGCTATCCCACAGTCACACTCCCTTCCCAGAGACTATTATCCACTGTTACTATAGACACATCTCTCCCTACTATACCTGCTATCCCACAGTCACACTCCCTTCCCAGAGACTATTATCCACTGTTACTATAGGCACCATCTCTCCCTACTATACCTGCTATCCCACAGTCACACTCCCTTCCCAGAGACTATTATCCACTGTTACTATAGACACCATGTCTCCCTACTATACCTGCTATCCCACAGTCACACTCCCTTCCCAGAGACTATTATCCACTGTTACTATAGACACATCTCTCCCTACTATACCTGCTATCCCACAGTCACACTCCCTTCCCAGAGACTATTATCCACTGTTACTATAGACACCATGTCTCCCTACTATACCTGCTATCCCACAGTCACACTCCTTTCCCAGAGACTATTATCCCACTGTTACTATAGACACCATCTCTCCCTACTATACCTGCTATCCCACAGTCACACTCCCTTCCCAGAGACTATTATCCACTGTTACTATAGACACCATCTCTCCCTACTATACCTGCTATCCCACAGTCACACTCCCTTCCCAGAGACTATTATCCACTGTTACTATAGACACATCTCTCCCTACTATACCTGCTATCCCACAGTCACACTCCCTTCCCAGAGACTATTATCCACTGTTACTATAGACACATCTCTCCCTACTATACCTGCTATCCCACAGTCACACTCCCTTCCCAGAGACTATTATCCCACTGTTACTATAGACACCATCTCTCCCTACTATACCTGCTATCCCACAGTCACACTCCCTTCCCAGAGACTATTATCCACTGTTACTATAGGCACATCTCTCCCTACTATACCTGTTATCCCACAGTCACACTCCCAGGACATAACAGATATGTTATATTCCATAACAAGAGGTAGGAAGACATTATAGTGTCATATCATTTTACAAGCATTAATGATCTTGCCATCATAAGCATTAATCACCTTGTTACCCGTCTTACCTTGCTGCCCCCCAATCTATATGATTTACTGTTCCACATTTATCTTAACTTCCTTTGAAGCTAACCCCCCCCCTACTATGTTTGAAGTGGTTTGCTGTATAGTAAGCGCAGACATGTGGGAGTTATTTAATGGCAAGAGCCTAAAATGAAAAGTAGAATAAGGTTCAGAGCAATATCAGAATCACCAAATGACTATTGTTAAGATTTATGCTAAATTATGTTCAATAGTGTAATCTGAATAGCCAATCAGGTGGAAAAACAATATTGATAGCACATGGCCTAACCTGAGCTTCAGGACATTATGAAATTTTGAGCTTCAGGACATTATTGAATGTTGAGCTCCAGGACATTATTGAATGGTGAGCTCCAGGACATTATTGAATGGTGAGCTTCAGGACATTATTGAATGTTGAGCTCCAGGACATTATTGAATGTTGAGCTCCAGGACATTATTGAATGGTGAGCTTCAGGACATTATTGAATGTTGAGCTCCAGGACATTATTGAATGTTGAGCTTCAGGACATTATTGAATGTTGAGCTTCAGGACATTATTGAATGTTGAGCTCCAGGACATTATTGAATGTTGAGCTTCAGGACATTATTGAATGGTGAGCTTCAGGATGAGAATTTATAGAAATATATATAAGGCCCTTAGACAGGAGGTCTTGCCTGTTGTCTGGTCATGGCAAATTTAGAGCATGTTACCCTTAGACCTTTTTGAAAAAGATCTGTTTGTGAATGTTAGTGAGTTCCCTGGATCTGATCCAGGGACAGGTCACAGGTCATTCCCCATATAGATCCTCCCCCCCAGCTCCGTATATATTGCTGGGAGCCAAAATAAGACCAAGGAATGTGCTGGGGAGCAGAATAGTGCCACATGCATGGGGCTCACACCCGGGGGCTGCTCTATATATACCAGTAATATCATTGCTACGCATGGGGCAGGAGGGCTCCTCTTCTATTCGTGCATCATGAAAGATAGACAGACAGAAAAATCATAGATAGATGATTGATTAGATAGATATTAGATAGACGATCAGTTATTTATCCACTAATGACAATATTTAGTGACAGAGGGCTTGGATGCTTCTGTATCACATTTTTGTATCAATTGGTCTGTACTGTGAAAGGTTCATGATTTCACACACTGAAGTCATTATACATCCACAGACTGGTCATTGTTTTGTTTTAGGTAGATGTTGTTACACATGTAAACATTAACCATCTGTGAGCATTTCATTTTGAGAGGCAGCTGTAAAATACAGATGTCATATCTCAAATAAAATAGCTATTGGTATACAGCTAATTGTGGGAAACTAAGACAGAAGCTCACTAATGGCTTTGTATGTAACTGATCTGTTTTGAAAAACAAATAGGCATCTGTGTAACCCAGACTGAAAAGAGACAGTTGTTGGACACATGGGGGCCGATTCACTCAGCTCGAGTGAAGGGTTCGAATGAAAAATACTTCGAATTTCGAAGTATTTTTTGGGTACTTCGACCATCGAATGGGCTACTTCGACCTTCGACTACGACCTTCGACTTCGATTCGAACGATTCGAAGTAAAAATCGTTCGACCATTCGACCATTCGATAGTCGAAGTACTTGCCCTTTAAAAAAAACTTCGACCCCCTACTTCGGCAGATAAAACCTACCGAAGTCAATGTTAGCCTATGGGGAAGGTCCCCATAGGCTTGCTAACCTTTTTTTGATCGAAGGATTTTCCTTCGATCGTTGGATTAAAATCCTTCGAATCGTTCGATTCGAAGGATTTAATCGTTCGATCGAACGAAAAATCCTTCGATCGTTCGATCGCAGGATTTGCGCTAAATCCTTCGACTTCGATATTCGAAGTCGAAGGATTTCAATTCGAGGGTCGAATTTCGAAGTATTTTTAACTTCGAAATTCGACCCTAAGTGAATCTGCCCCTAGGTGTAAAAACATTAGCTGTTGGGCAACAGATCTGTTGAAATACCATTAGTCATCTGTGTACTCAGGTTGTAAAGACAAATCAACCTCCAAAATTTAATTAGCCATATGTGTTTGGAAATCATATAAAATCACCCTTCTATTATTTATTTCAATAATAATCTCATGAACATCATACATAACATTGTGCATAAGTTTGTTCTAGTGCGGCTAAAATACATTTGAATTAGACTTTTTATAGATATGCAATAGCAAACTCTTGTAGTGTCAACATATAGTATTGAACATAAAATAAGAAAAAATATACTTATTTAGCGGCATGCGGAAAAGTGTGTAAGCTTGTTCTATCAAGCTAAAACTCGCTTTACCCAGTATTATAAAATGTTAACTAAAAGGTCTTTAGAGGTAAAACATAAACTATTCAGTAGAAAAATCAAATACATTTTGAATTATGCTTTTACCGATGCCCAATAGCGAACTCTTGCACTGTTATCGTATAGCATTGAACCAAAAATAAGACATATAAATCAAAATGTAACTGCTATTACACTGTTGTTATTAAATAATCTATAATATAGTCAAAGTATCTTAAATGTACATATATCAGTCCGTCCTGAAAAAAAAAAAAAAAAAAAAAAAAGAAGGACATTTAGTTTCTTTTAACGATATTGTAATGTTTGAAAAATATTTAAACATTACAATTAAAGTTTTGTACCACAATAGAGGTCATTGGCGTTATTATCATACGGGTAATACCAATAGAGACAAGATTGTCTACATATTACACCATGAAACGCATTATTACGGTATAAAAAATATAAAAGCGTTTATTGGCGCCAACTTTTTCTGCGATATGTGTTGTTCTTTATACAGCCATAAATATAACCACGACTGTGTTCAGTTTTGCAAAGCATGTCACCGTCCAGACTGCATTGAACAGAGTGATAATTTACGATGTCCCATATGTCGTGTGTTCTGTCGGTCAGTTCAGTGCTTTGCAACACATAGAAACTTGGCTGCAAACAACAACGCTATTTGTAAGAAAAAAACTTTCTGCGATTCTTGTTACAGATATGTAGACAATGGGGACGAGCACAAGTGTAACGGTTTGAAATGCAGCGTATGCGGAGCGGGGGTTGACAAATTTGACGAACATAGTTGTTACATGCAACCTTACAACCCCAAACAAATGACCGACAAATACATATTTTACGACTTTGAGTGTATGCAAGAAACAGGTGTACACGTACCCAATTACATTTTTGCAACGACTTTATACGGTCCAAATTCCTGGGAATTCAACGGAAAAACTTGCACGCAGGACTTTGTCCGTTTTTTTACCGACGGCAAGTTTTTGGGTTACACATTCATAGCCCATAATGCCGGTCGTTACGACGCTTATTTTGTTGTACAGGAACTGATCAAGGAAAAATTTAAAATTGAAGTTGTTAACCAAGGAGGGCGATTAATGTGTGTGTCCCTAAAAGATTTAAAAATGAGGTTCATAGATTCTTTGAATTTCATGCCGATGAAACTCAGTAAGATGCCTGAAGCTATGGGTTTTTCGGGGTCCAAGGGTCATTTCCCACATTTCTTCAATACAGAAGAAAATCAAAATTACATAGGGCCGATGCCGGACATCCGGTATTACGGCGTGGATTACATGATGCCCGGGGAGAAAAAAGAATTTGTGGATTGGTACCAAAACCATAAAAATGACACCTTTCATTTTCAGGCAGAACTAAAGGCTTACTGTAAACAGAATGTGGAGGTCTTGAGAAGGGCCTGTGAGTGTTACAGGGACACGATTATGGATATGACTAAAAAAACAGTCAAACAATACTTTAAACGCGGCAAGAAATGTAAACCTGGCAAGAAATACAAATTGGTCACTAAATGCATTGATCCATTCCAGCTCATCACGCCGGCATCTGTCTGCATGTCCATGTAACGGTTTAAATTTCTTCCAGCAAATACCGTGGCGATTGTGCCCGCAGATATGTACCACAAGACCCAGAAACGATTTTCCACACCTGCTATTCAGTGGCTCATGTTCTTAGAACACACAGAAGGCATAACTATTCAACATGCCTTGAAGGGCGGTGAGAAGAAGGTGGGGAAATACTTTTTGGACGGTTATGCTTTAGTTAATGGTTTACAAACCGCCTTTGAATTTCAGGGTTGTTTTTACCACGGCTGTCCCGTGTGTTATAACGAGCATGGCCGTAATGAGCTTACTAAATCCTCATACGGTCAGCTGTATCACTCTTTCTTAGTTAAAGGAGAAGGAAAGCTCCAAGACAGTTTATTGCCAATAGAATAGCCACAATAGTGCAAGCTAGAACGCTATATTTATTCTGCAGAATGCTTTACCATACCTGAGTAAACAGCTCTAGACACTGTCTCTGTTTGTTTAGGATAGAAGCTGCCATATATGCTTGGTGTGACATCACTTCCTGCCTGAGTCTCTCCCTGCTTACTAACAGCTCTGAGCTCAGATTACAGTAGGGATGGGAGGAGGGAGGGGGAGAGGAGCAAACTGAGCATGCTCAAGGCCGTGCCCTGGAGGTTTAAGCTGAAGGCAGGAAGTCTGATACAGAAGCCCATGAGTACACAATAGAAGGAGAGAGGAACAAACTGAGCATGCTCAAGCCCTAGCCCTGGAGGTTTAAGCTGAAAACAGTTAGTCTGATACAGAAGCCCATGTGTACACAATAAAAGCAAAGAAATGTGGTGTTTCTTTTGACAGAGGACTCAGAGCAGCATTACTTTGAGGGTTTACTGGTGTATTTATATAGACCTTTCTGATAAAGCTTACTTAATTTTAGCCTTTCCTTCTCCTTTAAGAAAAGTCACCTACAGAGATGCGGCTTTACAGTCCGTGTCATGTGGGAACACGAGTGGCGTGAAATGGTCGCTAGTGATGAAGGGGTCAAAGACTTTCTGTTTAAAATGCAGTTTCCAGTACCTTTGGACCCTCGTGATTCACTTTACGGTGGTCGAACCAACGCCATCAAACTTTATCACAAGGTGCAGCCCGGTGAAACGCTACATTATTACGATTTCACTAGTTTATACCCTTTCGTTAATAAAACTAAAACGTATCTAGTCGGTCACCCAGAAATCATTTTTGATCATTTTGGACACATCAAAAAATACTTTGGTATTGCCAAAGTTAAAGTGTATCCGCCCAGAGATTTATTTTTTCCGGTCCTTCCTGTAAAGCTGAATAAAAAACGAATGTTTCCGCTTTGCTATACATGCGCTTTGAATTCCCAGAAAGACATCTGCAATCACACTGATGACGAACGATCCCTGACAGGTACATGGTGTACTATAGAACTAATTTTAGCGGTGGAAAAAGGTTATAGGATTGGGGAGGTCTACGAGATCTGGCATTTCCCCAATACTACAAACGAACTGTTTGCTCCGTACATCAAGTTACACCTCAGGGATAAACAGGAGGCTTCTGGCTATCCCAGTTGGTGTAAAAATGATTCAGAAAAAATGGCGTACATAGACGCGTTTTTTAAAAAAGAAGGTGTTCGCTTGCGGCCTGACAAAATCGCTGTAAACCCCGCAAAAAGACAAATCTCAAAACTGTTCCTCAACTCTTTGTGGGGTAAGTTTGGACAGCGTTCTAACTTGTCGCGCACCAGTATAGTCACGGATCCTGATGAACTTTTCAAATTAGCTTTTGTACCATACTACGACGTCTCAGAGGTTAATTTCATCGATGACGAGACAACAGTACCGTATATACTCGTGTATAAGCCGACCCGTGTATAAGCCGAGGTACCTAATTTACCTAAGAAAACTGGAAAAATGTATTGACTCGTGTATAAGCCTAGGGGCCCCATGTCAGATTTCAAAATGTGAATGTGTAATCATTTGTATGTATTCATCTTTTGTTGGTGCTTTAGAATGTACGGACAATACATAATCAGGTCTTCAAAATAAACATTTTTGGCTCCACTAGTCAGTTGCAATGGAGTGCCTTTCCCTAGGTATTCATGTGAACTTGTAGTCAGACCATTGTTAGGCAAGGCTAAAACTGCAGGCTCAATATATACGGTAATAATTAAAGGAAATTTTTTGACAAAAAAATAATAAAGCTATACTTACATTAACAACATTAGTGGAAGAGCTAAAACAGCTTAGTGCTGATTGACTGGGGCTGAATAAACCAAAGCATTCTGAATCACTAAGGTCGCCGCGCCCGGAGCAGGTCCAGGAGCTCCGGGCGGCGCGTCCTTCCCTGCCGGCGTTCGCTCCCAAAATGTTGGCCGCCACGTGGGTAGCGGCCGGTGCCGCTACCCACGTGGCGGCCATGGGCGCCGCCATTTTGGGAGCGAACGCCGGCAGGGAAGGACGCGCCGCCCGGAGCTCCTGGACCTGCTCCGGGCGGCGATCGTGACAGTCAGTCACGCTATGGGAGAGGGAGGTGTGTTGGAGCCGTGTTGGGGCCGCGGAAGGAGCGTATCTGCGGCCGGTGAGGTATGACCCGCGTATAAGCCGAGGTCGAGTTTTTCAGCACATTTTGGGTGCTGAAAAACTCGGCTTATACGCGAGTATATACGGTAGTTAATTAGAAATATGTAAAAGAGCGCTACACGCGCAACAAAAACACAAACATTTTTATAGCCTGTTTTACTACCGCCTATGCCAGACTTGAGTTATACACGCTCCTAGACAGACTGCAAGAACGATGTCTATACCACGACACAGACTCCGTTATATTCGTGAGTAGAGAGGGTGACTGGAACCCGCCTTTGGGCGATTTTCTCGGTGAGCTGACTAGCGAAATACCCGATGGTACATATATTACAGAGTTTGTATCTGCAGGTCCAAAGACCTATGGTTACAAACTCAACACCGAGAAAACTGTACTAAAGGTTAAGGGTATAACACTCAATACTGCTAACACACAACTTGTTAATTTTGACAGTTTAAAAGACCTTGTGTTGGACTACTCACGCAATTCAGATCCCAAGAACCAGAAAACAATAGGTATAGAACAAAACGGAATTGTCAGAAATAGGAAGCGCTGGGACATTGAGACAAGACCGTTACGTAAAACTCAAAAGTGTGTCTACACAAAGAGACAACTGCTGGCAGACTTTACAACGGTGCCTTTTGGCTATTAGACATGATGACTCAATTTCAACACCCTTTTTCTTGTATTTTAGCCGGTCCATCAAATTCCGGAAAGAGTTTTTTTGTAAAACAATTGTTGATTGTTGTCGCACAAACCTGATAATGTCATTTGGTTTTATGCATGTTGGCAAAAATTGTATGATGATCTCAACAGCCTATTTACAAATATCAGGTTTATCGAGGGGATACCGCAAAATTTTACAGACGACGATCTATTCCCGTCGGACAAGGTCAATTTGGCAGTTGTTGATGATCTTATGGAGGCGGCTTGTGAAAACCTTGAAATACAAAACGCATTCACCAAATATGTACACCACAGAAATTTGAGCATTATGTATCTCGTTCAAAACGTGTTTTGTCAGGGTAAAAAAAGCCGAACCATAAATTTAAACACTAAATACATGGTCCTGTTTAAGAACCCGCGTGATAAATTACAGGTTATTACGCTGGCTCGGCAAATGTACCCCGGTAAAACACGTTTCTTTTTAGAAGCTTTTGAAGATGCAACGCATCAGCCTTACGGATATCTACTCGTAGATTTAAGATCTGATACACCCGAGGAACTGCGACTAAGAACCGGCTTGTTCCCGCCAGATCTTCCGACGGCTTATGTGTGCAAAAAGAAGCTCTAAAAAGTAATTTTCTCATCACAAAGGTCATTCTTGGTAACAACGTTGTTACTGTAAAGATGTCTAGCAGGATCCGCCGTAATTGGGATCTTCTAAAGACGTTGGTTAAAACAAAACCGACGGTGCGAAAATCCATCTTACGCAACGCCAGTAATGATTTGATTTCAGCTATTGGTGAGATCGCTCTTAACATCCTTAAAGGAAAGATTCCTCTTAGAGAACGTCAGAAAAATATACTTAAAAAGTGGCGTAGAGCTATAAAGAAATTAAGCGATAAAACATACTCCATTAAGGGCAAGAAGCGCATTGTGAACCAGAGCGGCGGTTTTATAGGCGCGCTGCTGAGCTTTGCAATCCCTTTAATTACCAGTCTTATAGCTAATAGAACCGGTGGTTCGTAATGGATTACGCTGAGAAAATGTTCTTGGTTTCCAAACAAGAATTGGACAGGTTAAAAAAACCTGTCGCGGAAACAACCGATATACGCCAAACCACTACACAACGTTTAGATGGGGAAATTAGCGAGATACTTAACAGAAATGATCTTTCAGATGATGAAAAAATGAAGAAATACACAAACGTGTTACAGAGATACCTAGCGCTCACCAAACAGAAAGAGATGTCAACCTTAACTTTGATTACACAACCGCAAACTGTTCAACAACAATTGTCAAATGATTCTTCTACAGGCGATGATGTAAAAGAGATACTCGACAATGTAAATATAAGGTATAGGAAAAACGCAGAACTTTTGCTGAATTAGGGTAGGGGCACACGGCGCGATTTCGCCGCGATTCTGCGCTGGGCGAGTTGCGAGTTGCGAGTCGCTGCGTTTTTTAAGCCGAAATAGCTTTGTTAACTTTGGCGCTGGCGTCAATGCAAATCGCGGCGAAATCACTGCGCTAATTCACACGCGGCGATTCTTTTTCTACTGTCGCCCGGAAACGCCCAGCGAGGCAACTTCGGGCGACAATAGAAAACGAATTGCCGCGTGTGAATTAGCGCAGCGATTTCGCCGCGATTTGCATTGACGCCAGCGCCAAAGTTAACAAAGCTATTTCGGCTTAAAAAACGCAGCGACTCGCAACTCGCCCAGCGCAGAATCGCGGCGAAATCGCGCCGTGTGCCCCTACCCTAAACTGCTGCGGGCGGGCAACAAGAGCTCTTGGAACGCTAGGGGTGAATTCATTTACAAAGACCAAACCATACCAGGGTCCAACATTATCGATCTCATTCGCACGGCGACACAGAGTCACGGCTTAATTAAAGCTAAAGTACCTCGTGGTTGGGATTTCTTCTTGGACACCATAGCGGAGCTGAACGTACCCTCTACGGTAATCGGTAATACAAAAACAAGAGAACTTCTCGATAATTTAAAAAGGGGCGCGCAAGCTGAATCTTTTGAATCTATTCACAGCCCTCTTGGTCGTTCGCTGTTCGCCACACCGGTGGGTGTGACGCGTGGAACTTTATTACCTAAAAAGCGTACTATGCCGATGGCACAGATGACTTGGTTAACGTTGTAAATTTTACTTTGATTGTATATAAATATATCTATCTTTGTATGCTATACCTTTTGAATGTTGATTTTTTTAATAAAAACATAATTTTTTACTAAAATGTAATCCTCCTTTTTTATAAGTTATATGTATAGATGCGAATAAATCAATTAACTTGAAAAGATATAGTTGCAGACGTCTTTTCACAGCGTAGACCGTTAGACATTCTTAGAAAAGGTGGTAAAATGACGGCAAATGCTGAAAAATTGAGAAAACAGTATTACACACCAAAAGCGGCTGGATCGTACGGCGGTGTCGATGCCTTATTCAGAGAAGCCAGGAAATTTGGTGTAAGAAGAGACTCTGTAAAAAATTGGCTAAACAATGAGGACACTTACACGTTGTACAAACCGGTGAAAAAATCATTTAAAAGAAACAAAGTCCTTGTGTCTGATATAGACAGTCAGTGGCAGGCTGATCTTGTGTCAACGATAGACTTTTCAAAAGAAAACAACGGTGTTAAATACTTGATAACTGTTATTGATATTCTTTCAAAATATGCTTGGGTTTCTGGAATTTGAAATAAATCGGGAACAACAGTAGCTGCCGCTTTCGAGCAGATATTTAGACTCAGCGGTCGGACCCCCAGAAAGCTTCAGACGGATCGTGGTAGAGAGTTTATAAACAAACCTATGAGAAAACTTTGTGCCGACTTTAAAATACATCATTTTTTAACTACAAATACGGTCAAAGCTTCGTTAGTGGAACGTTTTAATAGAACTCTGAAAACACGGATGTGGCGTTATCTTAGAGAGCAAAACACCTACAGATACATTGACAAGTTGCAAGATCTTGTGCATAGTTATAATCACTCGTATCACAGATCTATACGTTGTCGACCTGTTGAGAATTCTTTGATCATTTGGAAAAATATTTACGGTGATTACGCTGCTGTTAAGAAAGTTAAACCTTTACTGAAAATAGGCGATCACGTTAGAATTGTACGTTATAAGGGCCCATTTACAAAGGGTTATGAACAAACCTACACAGATGAAATATTTACCATCTACGCTATAAACACTAAAGGGCTGAGGCCCCTTTATAAGTTGAAAGACCTGTCTGACGATCTCATTGAAGGGTCCTTCTACGCTGAAGAGGTTCAAAGAGTCCCCCTCGATAAGCATCGCGTTTACAGGATAGAAAAAATTGTCAAAAAGAAGAAAGTTAGAGGAGACACTTTGTATTTTGTAAAGTGGGTCGGTTATCCCGAAAAGTTTAACTCTTGGGTATCTGAAAAACAACTGTTGAGCTTGTAAACTATGGAAGATGAATCATTTTTTATTACACTACCCTGCAACTCTTCAGCTAAGCTTTACCCCGACAACACCATCGCTGACTACACCACAAAATTAGCAAAAGCCGTCAATCTACGAGGACCTTATGAAGTGGCGTTAGTAGAGATCCAGTACCCTCTCACATGGAATACCTTTGAGGCGGGAGATGGTCTTTTTTACATCTTGACAAAGGGTGAGCCTATCAAGGAATTTTTTGTCAAACCCGGTTATTACAATCACATGAATGATCTGGTCAAAGCCGTTAATAACAAACTTGAGTCTGGTAAAATACCTCCCGATCAACTGCGACTAAGATACGACGATATTGAGAGAACTGTTTATGTTACTAAATCGGACGTTTACAAGTTTGTTCCGTGTGAAAAGTTGGGTGTTATATTGGGGCTGCCGCATCTTGTGCGTGGTGGGCCAAACAAAAGCGATTGGTCAAACAAGATTGTCGGCAGCCCGTTGCAATACATTATGCGATACGACGAGTCTGGCTCGCCGTTTTTAGAGGGTTTCAACGTTGATTTAACGTCTGTTGATGCTGTAGAGAATGAGACTTTACTTATAAAGAAAAAAATTAATCCGGATATCAAAGCAGGGTTCTATACAATGTTTGTTTATACTGATATAATCCAACACCAACTTGTTGGTGATAGCTACGTACAGCTTTTAAGAACTGTTGAGATAAGCGGCAAAAACGGTGATATAGTCACGCAGAAATATAACAGACCGGACTATATACCGCTCTGCAAACAACACTTTGATAACATTACAATAACGATACTCACGGACCAGGCCAAGCCTGTTAAATTCAAATACGGGAAAACTATCGCACGATTACAATTTAGACCGCGATCAGGGACGACGCATTAAAAATGCTGTCCCAGAGAGTGTACGGAGACCCGGTTGCGTATACACATTATTACATAACACAAGCGGGTCATGGCTTGGACGGTTTTCAAGGCGCAGAATTCATGCACGGTTCTGGGCTCGCTGGTCTGTTTCGTGGTCTATTCCGGCGAGTCGTTCCGCTATTCAAGAAAGGCGTGGAACTAGTAAAGCCTCATGTAAAAACAGCGGCTAGAAACATCGCTAAAGATGTCATAGCTACGACATCAACCGCCGTTATGGATCGCATAAATAGATCCAATCATGGTCAGGAGGGTTCTGGTGTGGTGCAAATTCGTAAAAAAAGGCGGAAAAGAAAACGAACCCACGACGGCATAATCCTACCCCCTTTTATGAATAAAGTGTCTGCGCCTAAGAGACGTCGTCGCCAGAAAACAAGAAGTCGCTCACCAGACGACATCTTCTAATCGTGAGCTATGGCTTTTGTGCATGACACCTCCGTTGAGTACGCAAAATCAGAGTTGGATATATTTCAAATACCGCCTACGCAGACAAGCATAGAAAAATCGCTTTATGTGGAGGTACAACCAATCGCTGCCCTTGCCGATAACGCTCCTTTGGAGTTCTTCATCTCTGGCAGCGGTGAATATTATTATGACCTCAATAACACTCTGTTACACGTTGTTTGCCGAATCGTTAACCCGGATAACACACCCATACCTGACGGATCCCGCGTTACACTTATTAACTACCCTATTGCTAGCCTTTTTAACCAATTGGACATAACGCTGGGCGACGCGTTGATTTCCTGTGACAACCTGTATACGTATAGAGCCTATATTGAATCCCTAATAAATTATAATTCACAAACTTTGGCGGCACAATTTACGGCCGGTTTATTCTATAAAGACACAGCCGGTCATCATGATGACCGGGCTCTCGACGGTCGAAACGCTGGTTTCAACAAGCGCTCGCAGTATACTGCACGCTCCAGAAGTGTGGAATTAATGGGGCCCATTTACGGTGATATATCTAAGTATTCGATCGATCGAGCGTCGCTTAAAGTGTACAGTATACCAACCATGAAAACCTCTTTCTCGGAAACATTCCAAAAACGGTAATACTAGCGTTTGTGGACAACGACGCATTTTCGGGGAATTATCAAAAAAACCCTTTGTGCTTCAATCACTATAATGTGAATTACGCAGCTTTATATTTGGACGGTCAACAAATACCCGCAAAGCCTTTTCAACCCAATTTTCAAGGCGAATCAGCTGTTCGGGAATATATGTCACTCGTGCATATTTCGGGTAAACAAAAGGCTGACAACGCTTTATCCGTGGATCGGTCTGAATTTTTGAACGGTTACACCTTGTTCGCTTTTGATTTGTCACCGGATCAAGAACCTGGCGGACATTTCTCTCTAGTAAAAACTGGAAACCTCAGAGCCGAAATTAGATTTGCTGAACCGGTGTTAAACACTATTAACATGATTGTTTACGCTGTTCACGAGAACATTATTGAAATTAATAATAGAAGGGAGGTTTTATATGATTTTCAGTAACAATGAATAACTATGAAATTACCAACGTTATCAAAGCGGACTTTCATTCACGACGCATATTTAAAGGCGTATTTCCTTGTGATTTATTACCGAGAAATGCAATTATAGACAGACCGGCGGCCTATATTGTAAATACGGACAAATCACAGCAGCGGGGGAAGCACTGGGTTTTAATTATATTATGCGCAAATGACGTGTCAATTTTTTTTGATAGCTATGGATTATCACCGGCGAATGAACTATTTCCCGGTGAATTTATGAAATTTTTGTCTAAAAATTCTACGCTTATAAGGTATCAAAACAGGCAGATACAGGACGCAATTAGTTCGGTCTGCGGTCATTACTGTATCTATATCTTACATTGTATTGCTAAAGGCCTTTCTTTTGAAAATGTATTAAAAAGATTTACAAATGACTTTAGAAAAAACGACCGCTTTGTACGTGACTTTGTAACTAAGAGGCTGCTGAGATTACGTATACGTTGTTGTAATTACGCACAAACCTGCATGTCATACTGCGATGTTACAAATCCGTTGCGTTGAACCACTAATAAAAATATTTTGATTAAAACCAATATGATTGCAATTTTTTTTTTTTCACTATAAGGATGTATCTCGGCTTCACAAAGGGATAAGCTAGAAATTGAGGCTGTTTGATATTAGAAAGGGGCGAACTTTAGGCGTGGTGTGGGAAGGTTGAATGGGCGGGGTTGTGGGAGGGGCGGAAGGGGTTATGGGCGGGGAAAGGGGCGTGTCGACCTGTCAAATTAAGTTTGACGAGAGGGCTATACGTTATACTACTGACTATTATCCACTGTTACTATAGACACATCTCTCCCTACTATACCTGCTATCCCACAGTCACACTCCCTTCCCAGAGACTATTATCCACTGTTACTATAGACACCGTCTCTCCCTACTATACCTGCTATCCCACAGTCACACTCCCTTCCCAGAGACTATTATCCACTGTTACTATAGACACCATCTCTCCCTACTATACCTGCTATCCCACAGTCACACTCCCTTCCCAGAGACTATTATCCACTGTTACTATAGGCACCATCTCTCTCTACTATACCTGCTATCCCACAGCCACACTCCCTTCCCAAAGACTATTATCCCACTGTTACTATAGACACATCTCTCCCTACTATACCTGCTATCCCACAGTCACACTCCCTTCCCAGAGACTATTATCCACTGTTACTATAGGCACCATCTCTCCCTACTATACCTGCTATCCCACAGTCACACTCCCTTCCCAGAGACTATTATCCACTGTTACTATAGGCACCATCTCTCCCTACTATACCTGCTATCCCACAGTCACACTCCCTTCCCAGAGACTATTATCCACTGTTACTATAGGCACCATCTCTCCCTACTATACCTGCTATCCCACAGTCACACTCCCCTCCCAGAGACTATTATCCACTGTTACTATAGGCACCATCTCTCCCTACTATACCTGCTATCCCACAGTCACACTCCCTTCCCAGAGACTATTATCCACTGTTACTATAGGCACCATCTCTCCCTACTATACCTGCTATCCCACAGTCACACTCCCTTCCCAGAGACTATTATTCACTGTTACTATAGGCACCATCTCTCTCTACTATACCTGCTATCCCACAGCCACACTCCCTTCCCAAAGACTATTATCCCACTGTTACTATAGACACATCTCTCCCTACTATACCTGCTATCCCACAGTCACACTCCCTTCCCAGAGACTATTATCCACTGTTACTATAGGCACCATCTCTCCCTACTATACCTGCTATCCCACAGTCACACTCCCTTCCCAGAGACTATTATCCACTGTTACTATAGGCACCATCTCTCCCTACTATACCTGCTATCCCACAGTCACACTCCCTTCCCAGAGACTATTATCCACTGTTACTATAGGCACCATCTCTCTCTACTATACCTGCTATCCCACAGCCACACTCCCTTCCCAAAGACTATTATCCCACTGTTACTATAGACACATCTCTCCCTACTATACCTGCTATCCCACAGTCACACTCCCTTCCCAGAGACTATTATCCACTGTTACTATAGGCACCATCTCTCCCTACTATACCTGCTATCCCACAGTCACACTCCCTTCCCAGAGACTATTATCCACTGTTACTATAGGCACCATCTCTCCCTACTATACCTGCTATCCCACAGTCACACTCCCTTCCCAGAGACTATTATCCACTGTTACTATAGGCACCATCTCTCCCTACTATACCTGCTATCCCACAGTCACACTCCCCTCCCAGAGACTATTATCCACTGTTACTATAGGCACCATCTCTCCCTACTATACCTGCTATCCCACAGTCACACTCCCTTCCCAGAGACTATTATCCACTGTTACTATAGGCACCATCTCTCCCTACTATACCTGCTATCCCACAGTCACACTCCCTTCCCAGAGACTATTATTCACTGTTACTATAGGCACCATCTCTCTCTACTATACCTGCTATCCCACAGCCACACTCCCTTCCCAAAGACTATTATCCCACTGTTACTATAGACACATCTCTCCCTACTATACCTGCTATCCCACAGTCACACTCCCTTCCCAGAGACTATTATCCACTGTTACTATAGGCACCATCTCTCCCTACTATACCTGCTATCCCACAGTCACACTCCCTTCCCAGAGACTATTATCCACTGTTACTATAGGCACCATCTCTCCCTACTATACCTGCTATCCCACAGTCACACTCCCTTCCCAGAGACTATTATCCACTGTTACTATAGGCACCATCTCTCTCTACTATACCTGCTATCCCACAGCCACACTCCCTTCCCAAAGACTATTATCCCACTGTTACTATAGACACATCTCTCCCTACTATACCTGCTATCCCACAGTCACACTCCCTTCCCAGAGACTATTATCCACTGTTACTATAGGCACCATCTCTCCCTACTATACCTGCTATCCCACAGTCACACTCCCTTCCCAGAGACTATTATCCACTGTTACTATAGGCACCATCTCTCCCTACTATACCTGCTATCCCACAGTCACACTCCCTTCCCAGAGACTATTATCCACTGTTACTATAGGCACCATCTCTCCCTACTATACCTGCTATCCCACAGTCACACTCCCCTCCCAGAGACTATTATCCACTGTTACTATAGGCACCATCTCTCCCTACTATACCTGCTATCCCACAGTCACACTCCCTTCCCAGAGACTATTATCCACTGTTACTATAGGCACCATCTCTCCCTACTATACCTGCTATCCCACAGTCACACTCCCTTCCCAGAGACTATTATTCACTGTTACTATAGGCACCATCTCTCTCTACTATACCTGCTATCCCACAGCCACACTCCCTTCCCAAAGACTATTATCCCACTGTTACTATAGACACATCTCTCCCTACTATACCTGCTATCCCACAGTCACACTCCCTTCCCAGAGACTATTATCCACTGTTACTATAGGCACCATCTCTCCCTACTATACCTGCTATCCCACAGTCACACTCCCTTCCCAGAGACTATTATCCACTGTTACTATAGGCACCATCTCTCCCTACTATACCTGCTATCCCACAGTCACACTGCCTTCCCAGAGACTATTATCCACTGTTACTATAGGCACCATCTCTCCCTACTATACCTGCTATCCCACAGTCACACTCCCTTCCCAGAGACTATTATCCACTGTTACTATAGACACATCTCTCCCTACTATACCTGCTATCCCACAGTCACACTCCCTTCCCAGAGACTATTATCCACTGTTACTATAGACACCATCTCTCCCTACTATACCTGCTATCCCACAGTCACACTCCCTTCCCAGAGACTATTATCCACTGTTACTATAGGCACCATCTCTCCCTACTATACCTGCTATCCCACAGTCACACTCCCTTCCCAGAGACTATTATCCCACTGTTACTATAGACATATCTCTCCCTACTATACCTGCTATCCCACAGTCACACTCCCTTCCCAGAGACTATTATCCACTGTTACTATAGGCACCATCTCTCCCTACTATACCTGCTATCCCACAGTCACACTCCCTTCCCAGAGACTATTATCCACTGTTACTATAGACACCATCTCTCCCTACTATACCTGCTATCCCACAGTCACACTCCCTTCCCAGAGACTATTATCCACTGTTACTATAGACACCATCTCTCCCTACTATACCTGCTATCCCACAGTCACACTCCCTTCCCAGAGACTATTATCCACTGTTACTATAGGCACCATCTCTCCCTACTATACCTGCTATCCCACAGTCACACTCCCTTCCCAGAGACTATTATCCACTGTTACTATAGGCACCATCTCTCCCTACTATACCTGCTATCCCACAGTCACACTCCCTTCCCAGAGACTATTATCCACTGTTACTATAGACACCATCTCTCCCTACTATACCTGCTATCCCACAGTCACACTCCCTTCCCAGAGACTATTATCCACTGTTACTATAGACACATCTCTCCCTACTATACCTGCTATCCCACAGTCACAGTCCCTTCCCAGAGACTATTATCCACTGTTACTATAGACACCATCTCTCCCTACTATACCTGCTATCCCACAGTCACACTCCCTTCCCAGAGACTATTATCCCACTGTTACTATAGACATATCTCTCCCTACTATACCTGCTATCCCACAGTCACACTCCCTTCCCAGAGACTATTATCCACTGTTACTATAGGCACCATCTCTCCCTACTATACCTGCTATCCCACAGTCACACTCCCTTCCCAGAGACTATTATCCACTGTTACTATAGACACCATCTCTCCCTACTATACCTGCTATCCCACAGTCACACTCCCTTCCCAGAGACTATTATCCACTGTTACTATAGACACATCTCTCCCTACTATACCTGCTATCCCACAGTCACAGTCCCTTCCCAGAGACTATTATCCACTGTTACTATAGACACCATCTCTCCCTACTATACCTGCTATCCCACAGTCACACTCCCTTCCCAGAGACTATTATCCACTGTTACTATAGGCACCATCTCTCCCTACTATACCTGCTATCCCACAGTCACACTCCCTTCCCAGAGACTATTATCCACTGTTACTATAGGCACCATCTCTCCCTACTATACCTGCTATCCCACAGTCACACTCCCTTCCCAGAGACTATTATCCACTGTTACTATAGACACCATCTCTCCCTACTATACCTGCTATCCCACAGTCACACTCCCTTCCCAGAGACTATTATCCACTGTTACTATAGACACATCTCTCCCTACTATACCTGCTATCCCACAGTCACAGTCCCTTCCCAGAGACTATTATCCACTGTTACTATAGACACCATCTCTCCCTACTATACCTGCTATCCCACAGTCACACTCCCTTCCCAGAGACTATTATCCACTGTTACTATAGGCACCATCTCTCCCTACTATACCTGCTATCCCACAGTCACACTCCCTTCCCAGAGACTATTATCCACTGTTACTATAGACACATCTCTCCCTACTATACCTGCTATCCCACAGTCACAGTCCCTTCCCAGAGACTATTATCCACTGTTACTATAGACACCATCTCTCCCTACTATACCTGCTATCCCACAGTCACACTCCCTTCCCAGAGACTATTATCCACTGTTACTATAGGCACCATCTCTCCCTACTATACCTGTTATCCCACAGTCACACTCCGAGGACATAACAGATATGTTATATTCCATAACAAAAGGTAGGAAGACATTATAGTGTCATATCATTTTACAAGCATTAATGATCTTGCCATCATAAGCATTAATCACCTTGTTACCCGTCTTACCTTGCTGCCCCCCAATCTATATGATTTACTGTTCCACATTTATCTTAACTTCCATTGAAGCTAACCCCCCCCCTACTATGTTTGAAGTGGTTTGCTGTATAGTAAGCGCAGACATGTGGGAGTTATTTAATGGCAAGAGCCTAAAATGAAAAGTAGAATAAGGTTCAGAGCAATATCAGAATCACCAAATGACTATTGCTAAGATTTATGCTAAATTATGTTCAATAGTGTAATCTGAATAGCCAATCAGGTGGAAGAACAATATTGATAGCACATGGCCTAACCTGAGCTTCAGGACATTATGAAATTTTGAGCTTCAGGACATTATTGAATGTTGAGCTCCAGGACATTATTGAATGGTGAGCTCCAGGACATTATTGAATGTTGAGCTTCAGGACATTATTGAATGTTGAGCTTCAGGACATTATTGAATGTTGAGCTCCAGGACATTATTGAATGGTGAGCTCCAGGACATTATTGAATGTTGAGCTCCAGGACATTATTGAATGTTGAGCTTCAGGACATTATTGAATGTTGAGCTTCAGGACATTATTGAATGTTGAGCTCCAGGACATTATTGAATGGTGAGCTCCAGGACATTATTGAATGTTGAGCTCCAGGACATTATTGAATGGTGAGCTCCAGAACATTATTACATGTTGAGCTCCAGAACATTATTACATGTTGAGCTTCAGGACATTATTGAATGGTGAGCTCCAGGACATTATTACATGTTGAGCTTCAGGACATTATTGAATGGTGAGCTCCAGGACATTATTGAATGTTGAGCTCCAGGACATTATTGAATGTTGAGCTCCAGGACATTATTGAATGTTGAGCTCCAGAACATTATTGAATGGTGAGCTTCAGGACGAGAATTTATAGAAATATATATAAGGCCCTTAGACAGGAGGTCTTGCCTGTTGTCTGGTCATGGCAAATTTATAGCATGTTACCCTTAGACCTCTTTGAAAAAGATCTGTTTGTGAATGTTAGTGAGTTCCCTGGATCTGATCCAGGGACAGGTCACAGGTCATTCCCCATATAGATCCTCCCCCCCAGCTCCGTATATATTGCTGGGAGCCAAAATAAGACCAAGGAATGTGCTGGGGAGCAGAATAGTGCCACATGCATGGGGCTCACACCCGGGGGCTGCTCTATATATACCAGTAATATCATTGCTACGCATGGGGCAGGAGGGCTCCTCTTCTATTCGTGCATCATGAAAGATAGACAGACAGAAAAATCATAGATAGATGATTGATTAGATAGATATTAGATAGACGATCAGTTATCATATATATATATATATATATATAAATAAATACAGTGTGCAATGTCATGGGATACATGTGGATATATAAGCGCACACATACAACACTGACTGGCTACAGAATTTCGGGAGCGGAGGGTGGAGGGTGGGACCCATAATCTACTATCACTTCCCCTATATTTAATAAGCAGTAACCCCCAAACCCTCACCCAGTCACAGGTTGGGGCACAATGGGGTGACTGAGGATGCAGCGCAAGGGCCCTTTCCAATATCAGACCCTTCAGATCAGAGGCCACAGTAAGGGAAAGCTCAGGGCCTTCCAGGTTTTCTCACTTTGGCTTATGTTGGGTTAAAATCGAAATGTAGATTGTAAGCTCTACGGGGCAGGAATCTACTTCCTCTTGTCTCCTTGACACTAAACTCTGAATCTTCATTGTATCTGTACTTTGTATTTATTTGTATTATATGTTGTACTTATTTGTATTTATTATTGTTATGCCTTATAATACATGAGTGATACTCAGAGTTCCCTGTATAACTCAGCCTGCAGCCTTGTGCCTTTATATGGTCACAGAACAACCCCTCAGTGACTTCTAATATCCTTATCATTTACAGTAGGGGGTACATTATCCCTTATAATACATGAGTGATACTCAGAGTTCCCTGTATAACTCAGCCTGCAGCCTTGTGTCTTTATATGGTCACAGAACAACCCCTCAGTGACTTCTAATATCCTTATCATTTACAGTAGGGGGTACATTATCCCTTATAATACATGAGTGATACTCAGAGTTCCCTGTATAACTCAGCCTGCAGCCTTGTGTCTTTATATGGTCACAGAACAACCCCTCAGTGACTTCTAATATCCTTATCATTTACAGTAGGGGGTACATTACCCTTATAATACATGAGTGATACTCAGAGTTCCCTGTATAACTCAGCCTGCAGCCTTGTGCCTTTATATGGTCACAGAACAACCCCTCAGTGACTTCTAATATCCTTATCATTTACAGTAGGGGGTACATTATCCCTTATAATACATGAGTGATACTCAGAGTTCCCTGTATAACTCAGCCTGCAGCCTTGTGCCTTTATATGGTCACAGAACAACCCCTCAGTGACTTCTAATATCCTTATCATTTACAGTAGGGGGTACATTACCCTTATAATACATGAGTGATACTCAGAGTTCCCTGTATAACTCAGCCTGCAGCCTTGTGCCTTTATATGGTCACAGAACAACCCCTCAGTGACTTCTAATATCCTTATCATTTACATTATCGTGAGTGAAATACACAGAGAGTTGGAAGCTGTAGTGGATGGAACGTGTTGCAGAGACAGCAGAGGCCAGTAGGACTCCCCTATTCCCTGACATGCGCTGTTCCTGAGCAAGCGCTGAGAGTGCCAGTTCCTGTCAGACTGTATCATGTGACAGGCTGCGGCGGGGGGATCAGGTGGATGTTGGCACTGCAGTGACGCGGGGAGAGGATGCGGGAGGAGCAGCTGGAGGCGCCGGTGAGAGAATACGGGGGGACGTTAGTGGGGGACCCGGGCCCCTATAGACTGGGGGTGATGCTGCACAAGTGAGTGTGAGTTGTGTCCCAGTACAAGGGGCTATGGCTGCGGAGGAGCTGCTGCAGACTGTGCAGGATTATAAATCCGAGATCCAGAGACTGAGTAAGGAATTAGCGGAGACCTCACAGGAGAAGATCCAGGCGGCACATTACGGGCTGGTGGTGCTGGAGGAGAAACTCGCGCTGAAGCAGCAGAATGATGAGCTGGAGGCCGACTGCGACTCTCTGCGACACGAACTGGAGCAGCTGAAAGAGGTGAGTGTCTGGGGGTCACATGTCATTTCAGGATGGGGGGCTGTTCTTTTGGGGGGGGGTCATCTTCCACAAAAGGGGAGAGTGAGGAGTCACATGTGGACTTTATTTATTTCTATACTGATACATACATATATATATATATATATATATATATACTGTCTGATAGTGTGATAAACATACACATATATATATACACTGATACTGGGATACACACACACATATATACACTGATAGTGAGATACTGCTGCTTCTTATGCTCTCAGCATCACCTACTGTCTGAGTCTTGGGGCAGTTGGGACTGGACTGTTATTGGGGAGATTTAGGAGATGTGGGAGTTACTGGGGGGGATGGAGAAGATGTGGGAGTTATTGGGGGGATGGAGGAGATGTGGGAGTTATTGGGGGGATGGAGGAGATGTGGGTTTTATTGGGATGGAGGAGATTTGGGAGTTATTGGGGGGATGGAGAAGATGTGGGAGTTAATGTGGGGATGGAGGAGATGTGGGAGTTATTGGGGGGATGGAGGAGATGAGGGTGTAAAGGGGGGATGGAGAAGATGTGGGAGTTATTGGAGGGATGGAGGAGATATGGGAGTTATTGGGGGGATGGAGGAGATGTGGGTGTTATTGGGGGGATGGAGGAGATTTGGGAGTTATTGGGGGGATGGAGGAGGTGTGGGTGTTACTGGGGAGATGGAGGCGATGTGGGTGTTATTGGGGAGATGGAGGAGATGTGGGTATTATTTTGGGGATGGAGGAGATGTGGGTGGTATTGGGGGGATGGAGAAGATGTGGGAGTTATTGGGGGGATGGAGAAGATGTGGGAGTTATTGGGGAGATGGAGGAGATGTGGGTATTATTGGGGGATGGAGAAGATGTGGGAGTTATTGAGGGGATGGAGGAGATGAGGGTGTTATGGGGGGATGGAGAAGATGTGGGAGTTATTGGAGGGATGGAGGAGATATGGGAGTTATTGGGGGGATGGAGGAGATGTGGGAGTTATTGGGGGGATGGAGGAGATGTGGGAGTTATTGGGGGGATGGAGGAGATTTGGGAGTTATTGAGGGGATGGAGGAGATGTGGGAGTTATTGGGGGATGGAGGAGATGTGGTGTTATTGGGGAGATGGAGGAGATGTGGGAGTTATTGGGGGGATGGAGGAGATGTGGAAGTTATTGGGGGGAAGGAGGAGATGTTGGAGTTATTGGGGGGATGGAGGAGATGTGGGAGTTATTGGGGGGATGGAGGAGATGATCTGGATGATTCAGCCTTTAGGAAACTGATATGGTGAAAGTGGGGGTTCCCTCTCTGTTGGAATGAGCACAGGATTGGGAGAAGGGGAACTTGGCAGGACCATTAAGCTGCAGATATTTGGGGACAGTAAGAAAGTAACAGGGGGCAGCTTGGTTTCATGATGGAAGGGTTGAGCTGCAGATCCAGGAAGGAATGGGAGGACAAGGCAAACATTTCAGGAGAGGGAATGGAGCAAAGTTTGGGGCTACTGGGGGCAATAATAAATGGCCATATGTTGGCAGAGATCTTAGGGGTAAGGAAGGATTTTCTGGAGGGCTTGGCATAGATATTTGGGGACTGTTGAGAAGAAAGGAAAGGTTTGAGTTGATATTGAGGGTGGGAAGTGCAACAATGTAACAGATGAAACTGTCGGGATTTGGAGTTGGTGGTTCTGGGGGAGCTTCGTGGACAATGGGGTGAGAAACAGATCATGTGATATCTGGGGGGCACAACCAGTAACACTAGTGATTAGGGATGCACCGAATCTACTTTTTTGGATTCGGCCGAACCCCCGAATCCTTTGTGAAAGATTCGGCCGAATACCGAACCGAATCCGAACCCTAATTTGCATATGCAAATTAGGGGTGGGAAGGGAAAACATTTTTTACTTCCTTGTTTTCTGACAAAAAGTCACGTGATTTCCCTCCCCGTCCCTAATTTGCATATGCAAATTAGGATTCGGATTCGGTTCGGCCAGGCAGAAGGATTCGGCCGAATCCGAATCCTGCTGAAAAAGGCCGAATCCTGGCCGAATCCCGAACCGAATCCTAGATTCGGTGCATCCCTACTAGTGATACAGGGGGGCTGGAAGGCTGACAATCACATATGACTTTGCTACAGACAGTGAGGCTGGTGCTGAGGCAGAGGAGGAGGAGCATCAGTTGGGCCTTTTGTTGCTGCTTCATTGTCTCACACCTGAACTTCACCTCCCTGCAGCCGGGGGGGGGGGGGCAGCTCATTGGCACAACAACATGCCGACCCCTTGTCATTCATTATGAGCCCCTGCCATACCAGAGTGCGGCTGCAATTAATCCTCCCACCCATACGTCCTACCCCCACAATCCCTCCAAATCCCCCTCCCCACGGCAGATACAAATGTGCCCCAAACAATTAATAAATGTTCTGCTTGCTAACTCTATCTTAAAGGGACAGCACATCTCACAACTGGACGGCCAGAACAAAAGGACAGATGGACACAAAAGCTTACAATCACTGACACCGAAGCCATTGATTAAATGTTGTTTATTGTTGGAGAGGGAGGTGGCTGTTGATTGTAAATCTGGGAAGCAAAGCTCAGTAACCCCCCCCCCATGACCTTTATTTTAATATTTGATATAAATCAAACTGTGTTTGTACCAGCAGGTCTGTAGCCCATAGAGCTTGCGCTCTAATTTTTGCTTTCTTTCTTTCCAAAGGCTCAAAGAGGACTGTGTGACTTTTTAAAGTAGCTGAACCTAGTCTCACATCTTATCCCCAAGCCCCTCCTTAGTGCACGACCTATTATAAGTAGATTGCAAGCTTTAAGTTCCGGTATGCCGGATCCTGTGCTTATCCGCAGGCCTTGAGTGGGGTGAATTGCAGCTTTTACTTCGGGGATCCGGATGTGCCGTAGATGTTGTAGAGGGGATGCTGGGAATTGTTAAAGAGCAAGAGGGTCTGCCCAGTAGTAGCAGTTTGTGTTGGGGCAAAGCCTGGGGCAGTTACAAGTTCAGCAGCAGCTGCAGGGGTTACTTCATGTGCAGTGACAGCATGTCTGGGGCATTAGTATTCTGTCAATCAGATGACAAAGACACATAGTGATTCAGTAGGAGCTAAGAATGTGGAGCAGGCCGAGGCCCACTCTATAGTTGCATTGTCAGCTCCAGCTCATGTGGCAATCTGCAGCCCCAAACAATCACTCCCTGAATCCCTGCCCTTTCTTCCCTCTGGCTACTGCATTATTTGGGAGTTAGGGGGGACTTGTTAACCCCCACTTCAGTCAAGCCCCTGGCAGGACCCAGGGCAGAGTAACAGGCACATTCCATTTCAGATCTATAGGGGACCTGTTTGTATGATGTCAAAATCGGGGGGGGGGGGCGTCAATTTGTTAGGGACCACTATCAAAGATGTGGGGTGGCACAGATGATACTGGGTAAAAAGGCAGCAAAATCACAATGGTTCTTTCTACTCTAAAGCACCGTGAACCTGCTGCGTCTTTAAAGGGGTGGTTCAACTTTAAATTAACCTTTAAAGGAGAAGGAAAGACTAAAAGTAAGTAAGCTTTATCAGATAGGTCTATATAAATACACCAGTAACCCCTCAAAGTAATGCTGCTCTGAGTCCTCTGTCAAAACAAACAGCACATTTCTTTCCTTCTATTGTGTACTCATGGGCTTCTGTATCAGACTTCCTGTTTTCAGCTTAAACCTCCAGGGCTAGGGCTTGAGCATGCTCAGTTTGTTCCCCTCCCTGCTGTAATCTGAGCCCAGAGCTATGAGTGAGCAGGGAGACACTCGGGCAGGAAGTGATGTCAGACCAAGCTAATATGGCAGCTGATATCCTAAACAGAGACAGTGTCTAGAGCTGTTTACTCAGGTATGGTAAAGCATTCTGCAGAATAAATATAGAGTTCTATCTTGCACTATTGTGGCTAATCTGTTGGCAATAAACTGTCTTGGAGCTTTCCTTCTCCTTTAATATGTTATAGAATGGCTATAAGCAACTTTTCAATTGGTCTTCATTATTTATTTTTCATTGTTTTTTAATTATTTGCCTTCTTCTTCTTCTGACTATTTCTAACTCTCAAATGGGGTTCACTGACCCCATTTAAAAAAAACAAAAAACAAAAAAAAAACAAACATACGTAAGGCTACATATGTATTGTTATTGCTACTTTTTATTACTCATTTTTCTATTCAGGCCTCTCCTATTCATATTCCAGTCTCTTATTTAAATCAGTGCATGGTTGCTCTGGGAATTTGGACCCTAGCAACCAGATGGCTGAAATTGCAAACTGGAGAGCTGCTGATTAAAAAGCGAAATAATTCAAACATCATAATTAATAAAAAAATGAAAACCAAATGCAAATTGTCTCAGAATATCAATCTCTACTACTACTACATCATACTTAAAGTGAACTCAAAGGTGAACAACCCCTTTAAAGAAGAGGAGAGTTGGCCTTGGTTAGACGGCAATGAATGGCACCCCCAGTGGCGGAACTACCAGGGGGGTGCGACTGCACCAGGGCACCCGACGGCGGTTCGCTTGCAAGCGAAACCGCAGTGAAAATCATCTTGGGAGGGGATGGGGGGGAAAGCTTGGTGCTATAGTTATATTACTGAGCACCCCAAGTGATTTTTGGGTTACTTCTCCTTTAAGGATACAATGCAGGATTCCTTTGCACTTTATAAGGCAGCGATGCATTGTTTCAATGGCTGTGTGGCCTATTCCATTTTACCTGTGTAGGGGAAAACCCTTGTTAAGTCAAGCTGGTGTTTAGGGTCCATGGCGGTCTCTCCATAGGATAACAGTGTAGAAAGGCCTTTGATTTCATTGGAGCAGACTATTCTGCTTATCACCAACAGCAAATAATCAGTAGAAATTAAACACAGAGTCACCAGTCTAAAATGGCAAAGGGGAAGTCGGACTTCCTTTATTCCTTTTCTTACATCTTTTTTTAGACGTCTGAACCCCCAGCTATACCACAGTTCCATGCAGAGCATTCCATTTCAGCTGTGTATGGGGGGGGGGGCTTGCTGCTGTCAGTCTATTTCCCAGGGGAGAATAGTGTTGTGTAAGCTGGGACCTAAATGGATTTGGCCCAAAATTTAGCTGAACTAATGCACTGACCACAGAGATGGGGATCAACGGCCGGTCACTATTATTGTGTCTGTGAGCTGCAATAATGAGCTTGTTCCCTAGGCTGGAATGCAGGGCTGCTGTAAATCAGTGTGTATATATATATATATATATATTATATATATATATATATATATATATAGTCCTTGTGTTTTCTCCACACTCCAAAAAAAGGCAAATGACCCAGGTGCTATCTCTATATTTATATATATATATATATATATATATATATATATATATATATATATATATATATATATATGGCAGCTCCCATGCATATGTGTAAATACAGGTATAGGACCTGTTATCCAGAATGCTCGGGACCCTGGGGGTTTCCGGGTTAATGTATCTTTCCATAATTTGGATCTTCATACCTTAAGTCTGCTGTCTGCTAGAAAATCATGTATTAGTTAAATCAACCTGCTTAATATATAAAGATTAATTATATCTTAGTGGGGACCAAGTACAAGCTACTGTTGTATTATTACACAGAAAAAGAAAATCAGTTTTAAAAAATTTGGATCATTAGTCTATAACGGAGTCTGTGGCAGAGGGCTTTCCCGTAATTCTGAACTTTTTTGGATAATGGGTCTGCGGATAAAGATACTCTGCTTGTGCATGTTGGGGAAAACGAACTGACTGCCACTGGAACCTTGGGTTCTAGCTGCCCAATAATGCCTCGTATTCCGGATCCGGGGAACTTGCACAAAGAAACACCAAGAAGTGGATCAGAATAACAAGTTCCGTTTATTGAAGCCCAAACATAGGCTGATATAGGTTATAAGTAAAGACATCCCAATAAAGTGACGTATTAGCATAGTACATGTCTGTAACAGGTACAGCATTCAGGATGGACAAGAGAGAAATAAAGAGACAAATATGTGCGTATTAGCTAAGACATTTTGGCTGAGACAAGCTGATAATATTGTTTATGATACATGATGATACTTGTGCAAGGTTGTCTAAGAAGAGGGTCGTATAGAAAAACAAGTACAGAGGCCTACAAGGGTCGGCACGTAGACATGTTAACCCTTCAATGCACTGTTTATAGTAATCAGCATGGCAGCTCTTAAGAAATTTCGAGATTTGCCCTTTAATAATTTGCTTTGCCTATAATCTTATATTCCAAGCGGCAGGGGCCGGGATACAATCCATTAGGCATAGATATACAGTATTTATATATATCAGGCTGACTGCCATGTGCACAAGCTAAGAGCTTCTCTCGGAACTGACGTCGGGCCCTGCTGGGTGCAGGGGATCACATCATTCCTGGAAGTTTATATAATAGTTGCAGGACGTAAGGTTCTGGTGCTGAATACAAATGAGCATCGGATCCTGGTTGCTAAGGTTCTTCTTTCAGTGGAATTTCTGTAGATTGTGAGCTTATGCAGCAGCCCTAGGATATGGGTAGAAGGGAAAGGGGGTAATAGATTGCCTTATAAAGACCTTTATTTAAACTGTTGCACAATGGCAAAACCCACCTCCCCCCCAGAGCTGACAATCTAGTGCATGACTGATAGATAGTGGATCTGTTAGACTGTAGCAGATAAACACATACATGTGTTGTGAGATAAACACTCACTGTCTTGACATAGGGACATGCGCAAGGGAGTGAATCTACTCACCATCCGCCTCTAGTGCCCACCATCCGCCTCTCCCACCATCCATCTCTAGTGCCCACCACAGCCCAACAACATTCAGGGCAGGTCTAATGCTGGTGCCCGGGGCCCACTGTAGAACTATCTAGGGGTGGAGCAACAGAGAAAGCAGACCCTGTGGCTGCAGGGTGGCCCAGGTGGCTGCAGGGGGCCCCATGAGTCTCTAATTAATGAGCAATTTTAATATATATATATTGGCAAAACAGGACAACCTCTGGACATGTTGGGGGGCCCTAAAATATAATTTGCTGTGGGGCCCAATAACTAGTTACGCCACTGATTCCTGTCCTATATGGAAGCACCTCCCACACTGGTCATGTTGTTTAGCCTATTCCCAAATTTCTAAGTTTTGGATCATTCTTTCGCTTGGATTAATTTAGGGCTCTTACAGACGAGCAGTTTTACCTGTGCTCCCCTGTGTTGCGCTTTCTTCCGTTCAGCCGCAGGGGAGCACAGCAGAAGACGCACTGAATTATTGCCAATGGGGCTGTACTCACACAGATGCATGTAAGCGACAAACGCAGGTTGGGACGCAGCATGTTGCATTTTATCTGCGTTCGGCGCATACTTGTGTCTGTGTGAGTACAGCCCCATTGACAATAATTCAGTGCGTCTTCTCCTGTGCTCCCCTGCGGCTAAATGGAAGAATGCGCAACACAGGGGAGCACAGGTTAAACTGCTCGTCTGTAAGAGCCCATAGGCCTGTGATTGTTCTAAAACTCCCTGTTTGGCCCTGTTATGTTCCAGTGATCTGATTGGACATTAAAGGTCCCCACACATGGGCACATATAAACTGCCAACAGATTAAGCCGGCAGTTTATTGGCCATTGTATGGGAGGGGCTTCCCGAATGATATCTGACGGAATCTCATCGGATCAAGGACTGCATCGATCCCACTGCCCTTATTCTGCTCGTCGTGATCCGAATGTTGAGCCCTAGGACCCACAATCAGACCAGCCCTATATCAACCACCTGGGCATATTGGGGAAAGATCCAGTCATTTGGTGACTTCGCCAAACGAGGTGATCTCTCTGTGTGTGGCCAGTTTTAGGGTGCAGCACCATGACTAAATTACTAGTCCCCCTGCAGCCTTGGTTGCTGAGTATATGTGATATACTATATATGAATGTTTGTTATGGGACACAGTACATACTGCAGCCTCCCTTATGCCTAGAGAGATGGAGAGGGATTGGACAAAACCTTGGCACCTCTGAATAATTCATCGCTTTCTCCACGTTCTGGGACAAACAAGATGATAACCGGTGGTGCAAAGCAATTTGATGCTCGTGATTAAATATTCAGTCTCTGGCTTTCTCTAGGCCTTTATTATGAGGTATAACTGTCATAATTGCATCTCAGATTGGCTACTTTGAGATATGGAGGGATGGAATTTCAGTTGTGTAAATCACTTACTTGTTTATTGGTCATTGGAAACCTTCCATCTTGCCCTAGTGTCTCAATCTTGCCCTACTGTCTCCATCTTGCCCTACTGTCTCAATCTTGCCCTACTGTCTCCATCTTGTCCTACTGTCTCCATCTTGTCCTACTGTCTCCATCATGCTCTACAGTTTCCATTTTGCCCTACTGTCTCCATCTTGCTCTACCGTCTCCGTCTTGTCCTACTGTCTCCATCTTGCTCTACTGTCTCCATCTTGCTCTACTGTCTCCATCTTGCCCTACTGTCTCCCTCTTGCTCTACTGTCTCCATCTTGTCCTACTATCTCCATCTTGCCCTACTGTCTCCATCTTGCTCTACTGTCTCCATCTTGCCCTACTGTCTCCATCGTGTCCTATTGTCTCCATCTTGCTCTACTGTCTCCATCTTGCCCTACTGTCTTCATCTTGCCCTACTGTCTCCATCTTGCCCTACTGTCTCCATCTTGCTCTACTGTCTCCATCTTGCCCTACTGTCTTCATCTTGCCCTACTGTCTCCATCTTGCCCTACTGTCTTCATCTTGCCCTACTGTCTCCATCTTGCCCTACTGTCTCCATCTTGCCCTACTGTCTCCATCTTGCCCTACTGTCTCCATCTTGCCCTACTGTCTCCATCTTGCCCTGCTGTCTTCATCTTGCTCTCCCATCTCCATCTTGCCCTACTGTCTACATCTTGCCCTACTGTCTCCATCTTGCCCTACAGTCTTCATCTTGCCCTACTGTCTTCATCTTGCTCTCCCATCTCCATCTTGCCATATTATCTCCAACTTGTCCTACTGTCTTGATCTTGTCCAACTGTTTCAGTCTTTCCTGTTGGCCTCAGAATTGGTTATATCAAAGAAAAAGGCCAATGTCAGAGGGTTGCTGTTTTGGGCATTTGAAGAATACAGAGATTTTATCTGGCTACAAATGGCTAACAACCAGTGGCGTAACTAAACAGACACCCTTAGAGGTTTCAGTTGTAACATAGGGTCTAAACAGGTAACTTGGATACTGTAAATACACAGTAACAGCCAGTTCCTCCACGCAACTGTCAGTAACACAATGCTTGTTGCTTAGACACTGTAAATACAAACTAACAGCCAGCTCCACCATGTAACTGTCAGTAACACAATGCCTGTTGCTTAGATACTGTAAATACAAACTAACAGCCGGCTCCACCATGTAACTGTCAGTAACACAATGCCTGTTGCTTAGAGACTGTAATGATAAACTAACAGCCGGCTCCTCCATGTAACTGTCAGGCAGTTTGTCTGACTGATGCATAGAGACTGACCTTTCTACATATTAGATCTATTCTGCATATTTCAAGCTCAAACCAATATACAATAACTAATATTTGTGTATCAGGGTATGATTGTAGTACAGGAACATTATTATTACTGATAATGCCAGATTCATACATATTTCATGGGTTGAGTACTTAGACTCTGGCTTTGAGACTGATACCATAAAGCATTTCTAACCACAATCCTAAAATAGCATAGAACTCAGGACAGAGATACATTGTCATAATGCGGAAAGCTTCTGTGGATTTAGACAACAGATTCAGACCATATGTACTCAATGTAGTGGCCGAGCCTGGCATACACCAATTTAACCCTTTCTGTTCTCTGTGTTCACTCCTGCTTCCGACCCTTAAAACAGTGTAGCAAAAGACTGTCCTCCTTCAGGCCTGTTAAACAGCTAGCTGCTGTGTTTCAGGAGTAAGAACCAGCAGTGCAGAGGCTATAATAATAAACCTCCTGCTATCAATAGAAATTGCATTTACAAATTAATTGAACCCAATTTATTTAGAAGGGAAGAAATTAGTCCTTGGTATTAGATTGTTTTAGATTCCCTAGGATACACTGTCTTAATCCAAACCCCTTTAAAATGCAAGCTCTTGTGTACAAGGCTGCCTGATCCCACAGTTTTATACTGGCACTTGTTTACCTGCGTCTCCCATTACTTTGGATTCCTTTGTACTTTGGTGTCTGTAAATTCATGGCAGTCTGTCTTTTATTGCTCCTCAGATTAAAGGAACAAAAAGATCCAGAGCAGAGACAAAATTCTCATAGGAAGTCAGGGAACCTGTAGCCTTTGAAATGCGACTCTGTATTTACAATATCAGCAATTCCAGAGATGCCATTGCCCTGCCTGGCAGGAGGTGTAGCTGCTAAATCTGACACAATGGCAGGATGAATGTCATTAATTTGCTCTGCAATTTCAATTTAAAAAGAAACATACAGACAGGTGTTCAACCTGCAGACAAGGGGGATATTTTGGATATTCCTGGAGTTCTGGGCAAAAACAGAAACATTCATTTGCTTAATGAGGAACTAAACCTCCTCTAGGCATTTAAATCTATTAAACCCGGGGCAAGTCCCTCCCTGCCCGACCCCAACTGCATAACCTCACCTTGCTATAGTTTCAGGGGTACCCAGGGCACAAATAAGCATTCACCCCAAATCTCCCCCTAACTGACCTTCAGACTGGGCCCCCTTAGCTCATAACAAGGTTACAGATATATAGAAACATTGGGGTAACAGTCACCCTGCTATAGTTACAGGGGTACCCAGGGCACAAATAAGCACTCACCCCAAATCTCCCCCTAACTGACCTTCAGACTGGGCCCCCTTAGCTCATAACAAGGTTACAGATATATAGAAACATTGGGGTGTCACCCTGCTATAGTTCCAGGGGTACCCAGGGTACAAATAAGCACTTACCTCAAATCTCCCCCTAACTGACCTTCAGACTGGGCCCCCTTAGCTCATAACAAGGTTACAGATATATAGAAACATTGGGGTGTCACCCTGCTATAGTTCCAGGGGTACCCAGGGTACAAATAATCACTCACCCCAAATCTCCCCCTAACTGACCTTCAGACTGGGCCCCCTTAGCTCATAACAAGGTTACAGATATATAGAAACATTGGGGTGTCACCCTGCTATAGTTCCAGGGGTACCCAGGGCACAAATAAACACTCACCCCAAATCTCCCCCTAACTGACCTTCAGACTGGGCCCCCTTAGCTCATAACAAGGTTACAGATATATAGAAACATTGGGGTGTCACCCTGCTATAGTTCCAGGGGTACCCAGGGTACAAATAAGCACTAACCCCAAATCTCCCCCTAACTGACCTTCAGACTGGGCCCCCTTAGCTCATAACAAGATTACAGATATATAGAAACATTGGGGTAACAGTCACCCTGCTATAGTTCCAGGGGTACCCAGGGTACAAATAAACACTCACCCCAAATCTCCCCCTAACTGACCTTCAGACTGGGCCCCCTTAGCTCATAACAAGGTTACAGATATATAGAAACATTGGGGTGTCACCCTGCTATAGTTCCAGGGGTACCCAGGGTACAAATAAGTACTCACCCCAAATCTCCCCCTAACTGACCTTCAGACTGGGCCCCCTTAGCTCATAACAAGGTTACAGATATATAGAAACATTGGGGTGTCACCCTGCTATAGTTCCAGGGGTACCCAGGGCACAAATAAGCACTCACCCCAAATCTCCCCCTAACTGACCTTCAGACTGGGCCCCCTTAGCTCATAACAAGATTACAGATATATAGAAACATTGGGGTAACAGTCATCCTGCTATAGTTCCAGGGGTCCCCAGGGCACAGTCCAGTTCAGGTCACAGTCCACAATGAAATTTTTTTTGAGTAAAATAAACCAGACTCTCTATAATCAGCATTACTGTTTACTGGAACATAAATAGTGAGACATTGCAATGATGAGTATCTTGTAAATGATATCCTTATAAACGGTGAGTAGTGATGTCATTTCTGTCACATGAGTCACTGAAACTTGTGTATTATAATAAATAAAGTACCGCCTGTTGCAAAATATACACGAGTACCCCCTTCGGCCTCGTGTTTTTTATATGGTCGTTGAAAGGGCAATAACTGGAACCGTCCTATTTAGAACTTGTAGCTATGAGTGCACTCGCTTTGAACCGTCACTGGTAGATCATCTGTGATTGTCTCTCCAGGCACGCAGATCTGGGAGTTTGTATGAAACAGACCAACAGGTAGGTAAGTCAGAAACAAACTCAGTTTATTTAAGATTCGGTAAGAGAATTTATAAGGTAAAGGACAAAGACATTCCATTGTGATGATGAGAAAAGCATCATTATAATGACGAGAAATACATCGTATTATGAAAAAATAGACTACGTGGAGAAAACATAATTAGTTTTTGGCTAAGAAAGTATATGCTCATCAAATGTGGCTTATCAGTGATATGCACCAGGACCGTCTTTGAAGCACGGATGTTTTGTCTTTAAACATGCATGTTGCTACAAAAGCTTATCAATGATATGTACCAGGAGAAGTCTCTAACTGAAGGTTACTGTGACCAAGTCAGAACCAAGTATTTGCACACAATGCAAATAGTCCAACAGTGTTAACCCTGTATGATACATAAATGTGTTAGCCATATATGTTTAGCTATATATGGTCCATCAATTCCCCGTTTAGTCACGAATGTGACTACAAAAGGAATAGAGGCAAAAATACTTATACGTTACGGGTATAAAAATACGTATAAAAATATAGTTATAAAAATAGTGTAAAAAAAGGAAAATGTGTACGACACATAGATATGAGTGAAGGTACACATTGAATGATGAGTAAAGCAAAAATCACAAGTAAAACTACCGTATATACTCGAGTATAAGCCGTCCCGAGTATAAGCCGAGGTACCTAATTTTACCTCCAAAAACTGGGAAAGCTTATTGACTCGAGTATAAGCCTAGGGTGAGAAATGCAGCAGCTTCTGGTTTCAAGTTTCAATCAAAAAATTGAGGGTTTCTGCTCCCAGTGGAGGTGGTGGCGACCATTCTTGGACACTGGCGAATATTCTTGGAGACTATTCTTGGACGCTGGCGACTATTCTTGGATGCCGGTGACTATTCTTAGGCGCATGCGACTATTCTTAGACGCTGGCGACTATTCTTAGACGCCGGCAACCGTTTTTGCGCTTGACCCGAGTATAAGCCGAGGTAGAGTTTTTCAGCATATTTTGGGGGCTGAAAAACTCGGCTTATACTCGAGTATATACGGTACTTCAATAACAGTCTTAACCCAACCACCAACATCAGGCAACCAACTAGTGAGCCAATCCCACCAACCCTGATCTTTATGTTGGGTAATATTGTTGACTAGGCTATGTAAAATGCCAAGTTGTTGGTTGATGGCCTGGGAATGATCAGAAAGGTTAAAACAACACATACCTTGAAAGTATTCACAACCATGATTATGTTTAAAAAGCAGATAATCAATGGCAGCCCTATTTTGTAACACAGCAGTTTTAACATCACCAAAATCGGATAATAAGTTAGCTATGGCTGTGCTAGTGGCATTGATGCTTTTAACAATAATGCAAGCTATTTTATTGATTTGTCGTCCTTGATATATAGTTAAGCCCGGGATTCCAACCAGTGAAGCACCCAAAGCTATGATTTCAGATTTAGAAAATAAATGCACATTTGATTCACAATCAGGAGGAAGTTGTTCATAAGGTGACTCCCTTCTAAAACGTGATAGCGTTTGATTATGTAATATATCATGCGTAGGGATGGTGAAACTAAGTCTAGCAAGTGCACAAGGTCCCCCAGAAATGTTAGCAGGGATATAAGTAAATGAGGTGTTACCACAGGAGAAGAACCATCCTTTAGGTAGTGGGACGTGTCTCTCTAAACTTGGAGAAAGAATAGTATGATTACATTGCATATTAGTTAATATGTGAGTACAGTCCTTTATAGTTCTAGAACACACAGGTGGTCTTATTCTTTCGGTATCAATTTGAGCTTGTAAGCATACAGGAATATCATTAATATTGCAAGTCATGTTATAACACACATCAGTCGTGAAACTCCTCGGTACCTTATAATATCCTTATAATTTACAAGAGGGGGTACTTTATTCACTATATATAACACTGTTCTTTGCACAAGCCACTTCCTCTTCTCTTTAACTTCCTTTGCTTTTTGCTAATGAATTAATCACATTTCTAATTGGAGTAGACGTGTACTGAAAGGGTTAAGGGCATTGGCCCTCGGGGGGGGGGCGTTTCATCCCCTGTATTTGTTTATTTCTGGACACAACAGTGTTAATATATAGGATTATCTGTATTCATTGGCACTTATTAATAATTCATATTGGAATATTTGGGATGGTAATGGAAACCCTACGCTCTATCCGGCCCTCAGCTGTATCTTCCGGGGAATTTTCTGTTTTTCTATGGAAAATTCTTTAATTGATGATTATTTTTTTTCTTTCTTGGTTCCATTAAAAGCAGCGACTAATGCGTCTCCGCCGGATCAATTCCGCAGAACTGAGCAAAGGCCGGGGTTGGGGGGACGCATTATGACGCACAAATCAATGCTTTTAGCGGATTCAATTACCAATTTCGGGAATTCTGCATTTCTTGCATTAACCACAACCCGCCCCATTTGGTTTCCCAGGAGGAAGAGCTTATTTAATGGGACGTTGTAGGGATCAGTGGCGAAAACGGAAAACACGGAATATATTGAGCAACTGTCATATCTCTGCTTTATACACTGAGCAAAGGGGCCTATTTTTTGGGGTTCAGATGTTTCCCCCTAAAACTTTTACCCAGATTTGTCCTGCTTTCGTTTATAAATGTCTTGCCTTCGTCTTCTTAATCATTCCAGCTTTCCAGTAGGGGTCACTGACCCTGGCAACGGCTTTATGAGGCTACATCGTTATGGTTATTGTTAATTTGTATTCCTTATCTTGCTATCCAGCCCTCTCCTATTCATCTTCCAGACTCTCATTCACATCTCTGCCTGGTTGCTAAGGTAAGTAGGACCATAGCAACCAGATAGCTGCTGAAATTTCAAACTGGAATGAAAAGCTAAATCAGCAGTAAAAAATTGAAGAAATAAAGACCAATTGCAAATTGTCTCCGACAATGCTAAAAGGGAAATCAAAGGGAAACTTAAGGCATCTGATAAGCATTTTAAAAATCCAATACCTTCTTCCCGGGCAACTAAAGCCTGAAATTAGCGGTTTAATGTGGCTTTCTGCTTAGGGCTACGGTATTAACATCTAAGTATGGGAGTCGTATGGAACTAGAGTTCTAGAAAATCAGGTTTTGCTTTATTCTGTGTATCAGTCACTGATTATTATTAATGGCCAATGGTGTATCCGGTCTGTTATGAAAGAAGATCATTATAATGCAGTTATATCTTATCTCAGAGCTGCAGCTCAGCCAAGGCCGGTCACAGGGGTTCACTGGTTTAGATTGCAAGCTTTAGTGGTTAGGACTCTGCTGGATACTCTTAACTGGGACAGGTTGGAGAAAAAAAAAATGTTCTAGTTTGTTACAGATGGGCCTATTCTAAGCCACTTAAATGGACTTTGAAAAATACATTGTCTGTTTTAATCTGCCCATTTACATCCCATAGCCGAACATACCCTGGAATCCAGTTGTATTGTTATTTTCTAGGGTTATCTATTTTCTTCCACTTCTTGTTTAATCATATAGTGCTGATAAAGGCCGCAGCGCAGAGAGGTGCACCCTTCCACACTGCTGCGTGTTGCCAGGGTTATTAAGCCCTAGTAACCAAATAGCAGTGTTGCAGAACAAAGAGACGCAAAGGGCATAGGACATGTTGGTATAAACTTGCCCACAAAACTCAATTTTTGCAATATTTTATTGGATGTAGCAGCCCTGATTGCTTGGAGAGCAACACAAGCATGAAAATGTACATGGGGATGTCAAATAAGGGCTGTGATTGGTTGTTTGGTAGCCCCTATATGGACTGGCAGCCTACATGAGACTCTGTTTGGCAGTACACCTGGTTTTTATACAACCAAAACTTGCCTCTAAGCCTGGAATTCCAAAATAATCACCTGCTTTGAGGCCACTGGGAGCAACATCCAAGGGGTTGGTGAGCAACATGTTGCTCGCGAGCTACTGGTTAGGGATCACTGGTCTAACTTGTCTGCTTATTTGTAATGAAACAGTGCCCCCTGGTGGCCAGACTCTCGAGAAGATGGTGTCGTACGAGAAAAGTCGTATTCAAATTTACGGACAATATAATATATATACCGGTATATAGAATATATTCTTTTATGCATTGTCACTCGTCTATCGATATGATTCTCCACAAGGGATATATGATTCTCACCCACAATGAGTAAGTCTCTCTTGGATTTTAATAAATAACAAATAGTTGCCTTGGGGTTATTCTAGATTGTGCCCTGTCATTCACTCCTCATATCCAGTCACTTATTAAATCATGTCACTTCCACCTAAGGAACATATCCAAAATACCATCATTTATCACCCAAGACGCTGCCAAAATTCTTATTCACTCTCTCATCATATCTCGTCTAGACTACTGTAACTCTCTTTTAATTGGCCTCCCCCTCCAGAGACTGTCAGCTCTCCAGTCCATAATGAACACTGCTGCGAGGCTCATACACCTCAGCAACCGCTCCTCCTCTGCCTCGCCATTCTGTCAATCCCTGCACTGGCTTCCGTTACCTTTCAGAATCAAATTCAAATGAATGACACTGACTTTCAAAGCACTTCACAACTCTGCCCCACCCTACATCTCTGAACTCATCTCTATATACTCACCCACTCGCTTACTACGCTCCTCTACTGACCTGCTACTCAACTCTTCTCTCATTACCTCCTCACATGCTCACATTCAAGACTTTGCAAGGGCTGCACCCCTCCTCTGGAACTCTCTCCCACGGTCTGTCCCACTTTCTCCCAACCTTTCTGCTTTCAAGAAATCTCTTAAAACACACTTCTTTCGAGAAGCCTCCCCTCACTCTGCTTAACTACCAAACGCAACACCACATACAGTACCACATTTCTCACCCACTTACTTCGATCTTGCCCACTCCCACACCTTGTGTATTACTCCCTTCCCTTTAGAGTGTAAGCTCTTTTGCATAGGGCCTTCCTCACCTTTTGTACCTGTATTGATTGTGACGTTTGTTACTCCATATATTCTATGTATATAATTCATGTGATGTAGTTGTATAATCACATTTACTTTACAGCGCTACGCAATATGTTGGCGCTATATAAATACATGTTAATAATAATAATAATAATAATAAATACTTACTCAAATCGAGCCTGGCCATGAAGTTCCCCCTGGGCCTGACTTGAACCAATCAGATTGACTCAGGATATTAACCAGACAGCTTTATATGAGTTATACATTAATACAGAGTAATATAATACAGAGTATTAAATAATAGCTCATACGTCCTGAAAGCTGGTGAGGACGTGGAGGGAACAATTAGCAATACAATAAATTACTATTTAACCATTTCTTCTTCCATGGGGCTGATCCAGTGACATCCAATCATCATTCTTGTTTTAGCACAACTGTGTCACTATTTCCATCTTAGGGACAGACTCACACTCAGTACAAAAGCCAAATAAGGTGCAACTACTGTGTCAGCTCAGTGTCCAGAATGGTGTCTGTGCTGTCGTTTCTGAAACTATATGTGTCTTTCTTGGCCTTGTACTATCAATACTTGTGACATGAGACAACAGATGGATTCCTTGTTCTGTGCAAACATTCTACATTCTAATAACAGAATGGCCTTTAACCTTGAGCTTCTTCTGCAACACAGCAATTCTGTAACTAGAGTCATGTTCTATAATCTTTGTTCATTCATAATAAATGGCTTCAATCTGAAACCCTGATATCTACAGATGGGAGAATGCCTGCTGCCACCAATGGAGCCATGTCTTCTGTACAGTATTACTTTAGGGTGCTCCTGTCTCATCACAGCGGCGGGGGGTGCTCTTCTGGGCATAGACACCCCAATAAGACTCTGGAATAAGGGAACAATGATACATGAAGAAGAATAGAGATGGAGAGGGAGAAGAAAGGAGCTGGCGGGCCATAAGCACTCACCCCACATCTCCCCTAACTGACCTTCAGACTGGGCTCAGAACAAGGTTACAGATATATAGAAACATTGGGGTGTCACCCTGCTATAGTTCCAGGGGTACCCAGGGTACAAATAAGCACTCACCCCAAATCTCCCCCTAACTGACCTTCAGACTGGGCCCCCTTAGCTCATAACAAGGTTACAGATATATAGAAACATTGGGGTGTCACCCTGCTATAGTTCCAGGGGTACCCAGGGTACAAATAAACACTCACCCCAAATCTCCCACTAACTGATCTTCAGACTGGGCCCCCTTAGCTCATAACAAGGTTACAGATATATAGAAACATTGGGGTGTCACCCTGCTATAGTTCCAGGGGTACCCAGGGTACAAATAAATACTCACCCCATATCTCCCCCTAACTGATCTTCAGACTGGGCCCCCTTAGCTCATAACAAGGTTACAGATATATAGAAACATTGGGGTGTCACCCTGCTATAGTTCCAGGGGTACCCAGGGTACAAATAAACACTCACCCCAAATCTCCCCCTAACTGACCTTCAGACTGGCCCCCCTTAGCTCATAACAAGGTTACAGATATATAGAAACATTGGGGTGTCACCCTGCTATAGTTCCAGGGGTACCCAGGGTACAAATAAGCACTCACCCCAAATCTCCCCCTAACTGACCTTCAGACTGGGCCCCCTTAGCTCATAACAAGGTTACAGATATATAGAAACATTGGGGTGTCACCCTGCTATAGTTCCAGGGGTACCCAGGGTACAAATAAACACTCACCCCAAATCTCCCACTAACTGATCTTCAGACTGGGCCCCCTTAGCTCATAACAAGGTTACAGATATATAGAAACATTGGGGTGTCACCCTGCTATAGTTCCAGGGGTACCCAGGGTACAAATAAATACTCACCCCATATCTCCCCCTAACTGATCTTCAGACTGGGCCCCCTTAGCTCATAACAAGGTTACAGATATATAGAAACATTGGGGTGTCACCCTGCTATAGTTCCAGGGGTACCCAGGGTACAAATAAACACTCACCCCAAATCTCCCCCTAACTGACCTTCAGACTGGCCCCCCTTAGCTCATAACAAGGTTACAGATATATAGAAACATTGGGGTGTCACCCTGCTATAGTTCCAGGGGTACCCAGGGTACAAATAAACACTCACCCCAAATCTCCCACTAACTGATCTTCAGACTGGGCCCCCTTAGCTCATAACAAGGTTACAGATATATAGAAACATTGGGGTGTCACCCTGCTATAGTTCCAGGGGTACCCAGGGTACAAATAAATACTCACCCCATATCTCCCCCTAACTGATCTTCAGACTGGGCCCCCTTAGCTCATAACAAGGTTACAGATATATAGAAACATTGGGGTGTCACCCTGCTATAGTTCCAGGGGTACCCAGGGTACAAATAAACACTCACCCCAAATCTCCCCCTAACTGACCTTCAGACTGGCCCCCCTTAGCTCATAACAAGGTTACAGATATATAGAAACATTGGGGTGTCACCCTGCTATAGTTCCAGGGGTACCCAGGGTACAAATAAGCACTCACCCCAAATCTCCCCCTAACTGACCTTCAGACTGGCCCCCCTTAGCTCATAACAAGGTTACAGATATATAGAAACATTGGGGTGTCACCCTGCTATAGTTCCAGGGGTACCCAGGGTACAAATAAACACTCACCCCAAATCTCCCCCTAACTGACCTTCAGTCTGGGTCCCCTTAGCTCATAACAAGGTTACAGATATATAGAAACATTGGGGTGTCACCCTGCTATAGTTCCAGGGGTACCCAGGGTACAAATAAACACTCACCCCAAATCTCCCCCTAAGATGACACTATAAGCACAGAACTTGTTGCCCAGAACATTCCTTCTGTGTAAGTTGGAGTTTCCATACTGATTCCTTTAGGTGGATAAAGAGGCAGGAGAGAGGAATGTTTTGAAGACGAGTTATAGAGATTGGGGAGCGTGGGATGTGGGTGCAGCTCGGTGCTGATCCGTTACATGTGAATAAATGCTGTGCCAGGACTAGAAGGCAATTACTCATTGATCTGATCATTATAACAAAGACTCACACAGCAATTCATCTTATTTAGTCTATGGGAATATTCTATTTCTGTTGCCTTTATAAGAGTTAATTCCCCCCAGATTTAAAGTGAACAGGTTTATCCAGTTAAACAAGTGCTCGGATCAGTAATTGGTGTTAAGGGGGATGAACATGGGCTGTAGGGAATGATGTTTGTACAGTGCTGCGGAATATGTTGGCGCTATATAAATGAAGGCTTATAATGAAGGCACATTGTGGGGTTGTAATGAGCATAAAGTTGCTATTTATGGAGGGTTCTGGGTGCCATAGTGTTGCAGTCACTGGGGGAACAACGGGGGGCACTGCTGCCCTCTCTGCCCATTGGGTTGGGGGCACGTGGGTCCAATACAGACACTGCCAGTACTTGTCACTGGAGATACAGGCGGCTCCTGCAATGCTGCCCCCCCAGTGATTACCTTTATTGCATGGGGGGGGTATGATGCTGAATTTCTGTACATTTTGTCTCTAAATGGGGTACCAGGAATGTATTTTACAGCCCCTGATGACCTGCTTTGCTTCCTGAGGTGCCTCGTTGGCACAGACTGAGAGTCACAGAGGAACAGTATTAGTTCAGTGTTCAGCTCCTTTTTTCTTTTTTTCAGCCCAAGGCTTAGTCTCACCTGACTCCATTTTCTCTGTACTTCCTGCGTCTGCCAATATCTTCCTTGCTCCCCAGTATCTCCCTGTGCCCCCCAGAATCTTCCTGTGTCTCCCACTATCTCCCTGTGCCCCTTGTAACTCCCTGTGTCTCCCAGTATCTCCTTGTGTCTCCCAGTGTCTCCCAGTATCCCCCAGTGTCTCCCTGTGCCCCCCAGTGTCTCCCAGTGTCTCCCAGTATCCCCCAGTGTCTCCTTGTGCCCCCCCTGTGCCCAGGGATCAGAAGATGGTGGTGGAATGTGAAGCACAGATAAGATTTAGGGAGTGGGAGCAGCAGAAGGTACATTTGGATTCAGCCTCATACAGTCAATCAGTGTGTGTATATACAGTATATATATATATATATATATGTCTCACTGGTTGTGTATATACAGTATATATATATATATATATAAGTCTCACTGGTTGTGTATATACAGTATATATATATATATATATGTCTCACTGGTTGTGTATATACAGTATATATATATATATATGTCTCACTGGTTGTGTATATACAGTATATATATATATATATATAAGTCTCACTGGTTGTGTATATACAGTATATATATATATAAGTCTCACTGGTTGTGTATATACAGTATATATATATATATATGTCTCACTGGTTGTGTATATACAGTATATATATATATATGTCTCACTGGTTGTGTATATACAGTATATATATATATATATATATATATGTCTCACTGGTTGTGTATATACAGTATATATATATATATATGTCTCACTGGTTGTGTATATACAGTATATATATATATATATATATATATATGTCTCACTGGTTGTGTATATACAGTATATATATATATATATATATATATATATATATATATATATATAAGTCTCACTGGTTGTGTATATACAGTATATATATATATAAGTCTCACTGGTTGTGTATATACAGTATATATATATATATGTCTCACTGGTTGTGTATATACAGTATATATATATATATATATATATATATGTCTCACTGGTTGTGTATATACAGTATATATATATATATATATATGTCTCACTGGTTGTGTATATACAGTATATATATATATATAAAAGTCTCACTGGTTGTGTATATACAGTATATATATATATATATATACATATATGTCTCACTGGTTGTGTATATACAGTATATATATATATATAAAAGTCTCACTGGTTGTGTATATACAGTATATATATATATATATATATGTCTCACTGGTTGTGTATATACAGTATATATATAATATATATATATGTCTCACTGGTTGTGTATATACAGTATATATATATATATATATATATATATAAGTCTCACTGGTTGTGTATATACAGTATATATATATATAAGTCTCACTGGTTGTGTATATACAGTATATATATATATATGTCTCACTGGTTGTGTATATACAGTATATATATATATATATATATATATATATGTCTCACTGGTTGTGTATATACAGTATATATATATATATAAAAGTCTCACTGGTTGTGTATATACAGTATATATATATATATATATATATAAGTCTCACTGTTGTGTATATATAGTATTTATATATATATATATATAAGTCTCACTGTTGTGTATATACAGTATATATATATATATATATATATATATATATATATAAGTCTCACTGGTTGTGTATATACAGTATATATATATATAAGTCTCACTGGTTGTGTATATACAGTATATATATATATAAGTCTCACTGGTTGTGTATATACAGTATATATATATATAAGTCTCACTGGTTGTGTATATACAGTATATATATATATAAGTCTCACTGGTTGTGTATATACAGTATATATATATATAAGTCTCACTGTTGTGTATATACAGTATATATATATATATATATATATATATATATATATATAAGTCTCACTGGTTGTGTATAAACAGTATATATATATAAGTCTCACTGGTTATGGGAACACAAATGCATATACCTGTGTTACATCAAAGGCTTAATGGTCTGTTGTGTGTCTGTATGAAAGCAAATTGTACTGTGTGTGTCTGACACATACCAGAGCGCCGCACCCACTTGCCACTTTGCTGGACAGTGTTACAGCTGCATGAGCAGATTCTATGGCTATTGGGTCAGTTGAGAGATCGTTAATGGTCTGTTGTGTGTCTGTATGAAAGCAAATTGTACTGTGTGTGTCTGACACATACCAGAGCGCCGCACCCACTTGCCACTTTGCTGGACAGTGTTACAGCTGCATGAGCAGATTCTATGGCTATTGGGTCAGTTGAGAGATCGGGGGTCCCAGGGATCCCCAGAATTACATCGATACTGTACAGAAATCCAGGATTGTATTGTATCTTCTTCCTCCCCTCCATATACTGTCTCTGCAGTAACAAGAGAAATCCTATAAGTAGAACATGATTCAGCACCAGGATCAATAATTTCCATTTCCCGCAAGTCGGGCCCCATCCTTTATGCTTTAGGGAACCAGTACCCTCGGGTTTGGGTGAGGATTTTCGATTACATTTGATATCAAAAGAAACAAGTCAATTACAGCTGAATTCTGTGCTCCTTCTGTCCGAATCCAAATGAAATGGCAAATTAGGTATTGGATCCGTTATCCGGAAACCTGTTATCCAGAAAGTTCTAAATCACAGAAAGGCTGTCTCCCATTATAATCAAACAATCCAGATTTTTAAAAGGATTTCCTTTTTCTGTGTAATAATAAAACAGTAACATGTACTTGAGCCTTATTGGAGGCAAAACCAGCCTATTGGGTTTATTTCATGTTTATATGATTTTCTAGTAGACTTAAGGTATGAAGATCCAAATTAAGGCAAAATCTGTTATCTGGAAACCCCCAAGTCCCGATCATTCTGGCTTTATACAGTATATACAGTGTATCAGTGACTATATCCCGGGAATCTATACAATGTATCAGCTCTGTGTCTCGCTCTGCTGCTCCTCATTCCATTGTAGGGATTTATGGCTAATTGGGTTGGGCAGAGGGAATGCTGGGTAATAATGTGAATCCTCGTTAGTTGCCTTGATCTGTTTCTCTCTCTCTTCCATGTTACAGGGAAACCCTTTTGAAATAAAAAAAATAACAAAAGTGGTATAAATGTGATCCCTTTATTGGCTAATTAATATAATCATAACTAATATCATCAGAACTAATATAATCATAACTAATATAATCAGAACTAATATAATCAGAACTAATATAATCAGAGCAAGCTTTCCGAACATTGTAGTTCCTTTTTGAAGCTGATTACACTGAAGCTGTGTGTTCTCTGGTAATAAGGCACTTCTTAATCACTAATAACAACAAATACCTTATTGCACCCCATCAAAAATGGAACATATGCCTGTAGCAAAAAACAATGTAAAACCTGCCCCCACATATCCCGACTTCAGACAAAATACCAATTCCAGACACATTAGAGGAAAACAACATCTATGGTCACTACAACTGTTCTACTTCCAATGTGGTATATTTAATACAATGTGGTGTACTTAATACAATGTGGTGTATTTAATACAATGTGGTATATTTAATACAATGTGGTATATTTAACACAATGTGGTGTATTTAATACAATGTGGTGTACTTAATACAATGTGGTGTACTTAATACAATGTGGTGTATTTAATACAATGTGGTATATTTAATACAATGTGGTATATTTAATACAATGTGGTGTACTTAATACAATGTGGTGTACTTAATACAATGTGGTGTATTTAATACAATGTGGTGTATTTAATACAATGTGGTGTACTTAATACAATGTGGTGTTTTTAATACAATGTGGTGTATTTAATATAATGTGGTGTACTTAATACAATGTGGTGTATTTAATACAATGTGGTATATTTAATACAATGTGGTATATTTAACACAATGTGGTGTATTTAATACAATGTGGTGTACTTAATACAATGTGGTGTACTTAATACAATGTGGTGTATTTAATACAATGTGGTATATTTAATACAATGTGGTATATTTAATACAATGTGGTGTACTTAATACAATGTGGTGTACTTAATACAATGTGGTGTATTTAATACAATGTGGTGTATTTAATACAATGTGGTGTACTTAATACAATGTGGTGTTTTTAATACAATGTGGTGTATTTAATACAATGTGGTGTACTTAATACAATGTGGTGTACTTAATACAATGTGGTGTATTTAATACAATGTGGTGTATTTAATACAATGTGGTGTACTTAATACAATGTGGTGTACTTAATACAATGTGGTGTACTTAATACAATGTGGTATATTTAATACAATGTGGTGTATTTAATACAATGTGGTATATTTAATACAATGTGGTATATTTAATACAATGTGGTGTACTTAATACAATGTGGTGTACTTAATACAATGTGGTATATTTAATACAATGTGGTGTACTTAATACAATGTGGTGTATTTAATACAATGTGGTGTATTTAATACAATGTGGTATATTTAATACAATGTGGTGTACTTAATACAATGTGGTGTATTTAATACAATGTGGTATATTTAATACAATGTGGTGTACTTAATACAATGTGGTATATTTAATACAATGTGGTATATTTAATACAATGTGGTGTATTTAATACAATGTGGTGTACTTAATACAATGTGGTGTATTTAATACAATGTGGTATATTTAATACAATGTGGTGTACTTAATACAATGTGGTGTACTTAATACAATGTGGTGTATTTAATACAATGTGGTGTATGTAATACAATGTGGTGTACTTAATACAATGTGGTATATTTAATACAATGTGGTGTATTTAATACAATGTGGTGTACTTAATACAATGTGGTGTATTTAATAAAATGTGGTATATTTAATACAATGTGGTGTACTTAATACAATGTGGTGCATTTAATACAATGTGGTGTATTTAATACAATGTGGTGTATGTAATACAATGTGGTGTACTTAATACAATGTGGTGTATTTAACACAATGCACTAAATGTATAACAGGGGGACTGTATATATAGGAGAGACTGGGCAAAGTCTGAGAAAGAAAAATACAAACCACCCATTCACTATAACAAATAAAAAACTGGACACACCAATAGGAAATCATTGCAATGGCCTCATCACTCAATAAAAGATTTAATAATTCTGGTTCTTAAGAGCAACAGATAATGAAAGAAAAGTGTGGGCAGGGGCGTAACTACAGAGGAAGCAGACCCTGCGGCTGCAGGGGGCCCCATGAGGCTCTCATTGATGAGCAATTTCAACAGGACAAACACTGGATATGTTGGGGGCCCTAAAATTAATTTGCTGTGGGGCCCAGCAACATCTAGTTACGCCACTGAGTGTGGGAATATAAATTAATGGAAACTTTAAATTCTCTGAAGAATGGACTAAACAGGGGCCTTAGATTTAAGGCTAATTATATGGACTAAGAAAGGACTGAACCAGGTCACAAATAGCAACATGTCTGGATATGGACTAAGAGATCATATGGAATTCCTTTCATTCTACACTCCAATAATTCAGCCCTAACTTATACTCAACCTCTTTGACCCACATTATCTTGTACCTTATCTGCTCGTCTCTTACAGATCCCCAGTAATGACTTTACACCTCACACATAGACTGATATCCTTCTAGATCTCTCTGCAGCCTTTGATACAGTTGACCACACACTCCTTGACATTCTATACTCAGCTGGCTTTCGGGTTCCTTTAAAGTTTCCTTCTCTAACTCTACTTCTACTACTTTCCCACTCTCTGTTGGAGTTCCTCAAGGCTCTGTTCTTGGCCCCCTGCTGTTCTCGCTCTCATCATCATCATCATCATCATTTATTTATATAGCGCTGTCAAGATACGCAGTGCTTTACTGTAGTTATAGCAAACAGGGAATAAATGGTGGATAACAGAAGGATTACAGAGTACAATAGGCTTTACAAACTAAAAGGTTAGGGTACAATTGAGACATTAGGATTGTATAAACAATTTGTCATTTTTGATACAGCAATGATTAATTAAGGTACATCGAATAGGCCTCTTTAAACAGATGGGTCTTTAAGGAGCGCTTGAAAGTTTGGAAGGAAGGAGAAAGTCTGACAGCTTGTGGCAGAGAGTTCCAGAGAAAAGCAGAAGCCTGAGAGAAGTCTTGTAGACGAGAATGGGCAGAAGTCACCAGAGGAGAAGTGAGGCGAAGATCAGAAGCAGAGCGTAGGTTTTGTGAAGGAGAGTATTTGGAGATTAGAGATGAAATATAGGGAGGGGTTTCTTTATTAAGGGCCTTGAATGTGAGTGTAAGTAATTTGAATTTGATTCTAGATGAGATTGGGAGCCAGTGAAGGGACATACATATGGGAGCAGCTGATGTTGAGCGGCGAGATAGATGAATGAGTCTAGCGGCCGCGTTTCGAACAGATTGGAGTTGTGAAAGGTGATTTGTTGGAATACCTGTGAGGAGTAAGTTGCAGTAATCAAGGCGGGAGATGATGAGAGACTGAATCAGTGTTTTAGTTGATTCTGAACTGAGATAGGGTCGTATTCGAGCAATGTTGCGCAGTTGAATACGGCAAGATTTTGCAAGTGTTTGAATGTGTGGTGAAAAAGATAGATGAGAGTCTAAGATGACTCCTAGGCAGCGTGCCTGTGTGGTGGAATGAAAGGTGGTGTTGTTTACGGTGAGTGATATCTGAGGGACAGGGGAAGATCTTGGAGGAAATATGATGAGTTCTGTTTTTTTTTTTTAAAGTTTTTATTTAACATTTTGCAATTCAAAAGACAAACAATTGCAATGTCTCAAAACAATGAATATAGTGCAGAACAGTTGTGTTTCCTTATACAAGAACATCGAAATACATGCATCTTAAAGTCATTAGTCATTGACCGTTGGAAGAGAGGGGGAACAGCTTCAACCATTACTATTCTAGTACTTCAATCCAGCTCCCCCATATCGCCTGAAATTTTTCGGGGCAACCCCTGGCCAAGTATACCGCCTTGTGGAGCGGCAAAACATTATTTATGAGAGCTTTCCATCTGGCTAGCGTGGGGGGTCTGGTGTCTTTCCAGGTAAGAAGAATAGTCTTTTTGGCAAAAAAGAGAAGTTGCAAATAGAACTGCCTTTGGTATGAGGGAAGCGTAAGAGGTTCTATAAGACCCATCAGACACAGCTCCGGGGAGAGTATGTAGGGGAGAGCAAAGTTATCCCGAATAAAGCTCAAAATTTCCCCCCAGTACCTTTGCATATAAGAACATTCCCAAAATACATGATACATGGTTCCTATGTCTATTCCACATTTATAGCATGTGTCAGGTGTACCTGGGTATATTCGTGCAAGTCTATAGGGGGTCAAATAGGCCCTATGGAAAAATTTGATTTGGATAAGTCTGTCTCTATTGGATATATTTAGTGATGGGATCTGCTCGAGAGCCGCGAGCCATGCTTCTTCAGTTAGATCCGGAATATCTGCTTGCCACTTTGTACGCACCTTTTCTAAGCGGGTATCCAAAGGTTTTTGTAGTATGGCGTATATCCAAGAAACCACTTTCTGAAGTTCAGGTTGTCTGAGGTATCGTTCAAGTGTAGTCTGTTTTATATTTATGGGTCTGACCTGGAACTGTGTCTGAAAGGCATGACTGAGTTGTATATATCGAAAAATCATTCTAGTTGGGAGTTGGTGCTCATGTTGAAGGATCGGGTATGGCTTTAGCTGTCCTTGTTCCACTATTTGCTCAAGGTATTTAATACCTAGAGAAGCCCATGTGCTTGCATCATGTAACTGCTTAAAGTGAGGGAGATTCGGGTTATCCCAAAGAGGAGTGCCTGGAGACCAATTGGCCAGACCTAGGTATAATTTTTTCATATACATGTCATAGATCTTCATAACTGGGGTCATGGAGGCTATGTGCGGAAAGGCACAATGGGGGCCTCTATATAGGTGGTTAGCTAGTGCTTCCATAGATGTGGCGTTAGCCGCCTCAATTAAGAAGGCTTGGTTATTTAGGTCTGGCACTAGCCACCATCGAGCATATACCAATTGAGAGGCATGATAGTAGAGTAAGAAATTTGGCAGAGCTAAGCCGCCTTTGGAGGTCGGGGATTGTAAGGCAGCTAGACTGATGCGAGGTGTCTTATTGGCCCAAATAAAGGAGTTGGTTATTTTGTCTATTTGTTTGAACCATTTTTGAGGAAGATATACCGGGGCATTATGTAACTTGTAAAGAAATTTCGGGAGGAAAATCATCTTCACTATATTAGCTCTCCCAACCAGTGATAGAGGCAGGTTGGCCCATAGGGTGGTTTTCCTGCGATATTCTTGGAGGACTGGATCTAAATTGTCTTGAACGTAATTAGCGGGGTCTCTAGATATAATCACCCCTAGATATTTGAATGAGGTGGTCCATTTCAATTGGGATATATTTGGATCAGGGGCGGGAATCGGATCAACAGGGAAAATGGTTGATTTCTCCCAGTTGACTTTTAGGCCCGAATATGTTCCGTACCTGTTTACTAGTTGGAGGAGGGTATTTAGAGAGCTGTTCGGGTCTGCAAGGTACACTAACATATCGTCCGCGTACAGAGAGGTTTTTTCCCCTCTATTTGCCCCTTTTTCATGCCGATAATTTCACTGTTGTTTCGGATTTGAATAGCCAGGGGTGCTATGGCTAGTGCAAACAGGAAGGGTGAGAGAGGGCACCCCTGTCTTGTGCCCCTTTGCAGTCTAAAGAGCTGTGAAGTGTAAGAGTTAACCTTTATCTGACTCTCTGGCGCTTTGTAGACTGCCTTAAGTCCTTTAATAAATCTGTCACCAAACCCAAATCGGGCCAACACTTGATGAGTTCTGTTTTAGAAAGGTTCAGTTTCAGGTGGCGCTGTGACATCCAGGAGGAGACAGCAGAGAGACAGTCTGTGACTTGGGAAAGGACAGAGTTCTTTACAACTTCACTAGGAAAACTCATTCAGTCATTTGGACTTCAGTATCACCTTTATGCTGATGACACCCAACTCTACTTGTCTACTCCTGATCTTTCTAATTCTGTCCTTTCCCAAGAGCTTCTGATCTTCCCTCACTTCTCCTCTGATCACTTCTGCCCATTCTCACCTACAAGACTTCTCTCTATACTTCTGTCCATTCTCGTCTACAAGACTTCTCTCTATACTTCTGTCCATTCTCGTCTACAAGACTTCTCTCTATTCTTCTGTCCATTCTCGTCTACAAGACTTCTCTCTATTCTTCTGCCCATTCTCGTCTACAAGACTTCTCTCAGGCTTCTGCTTTTCTCTGGAACTCTCTGCCACAAGCTGTCAGACTTTCTCCTTCCTTCCAAACTTTCAAGCGCTCCTTAAAGACCCATCTGTTTAAAGAGGCCTATTCGATGTACCTTAATTAATCATTGCTGTATCAAAAATGATAAAGTGTTTATATAATCCTAATGTCTCAATTGTACCCTAACCTTTTAGTTTGTAAACTCTAATCTCTAGGTCCTTCTAACCCTATTGTACTCTGTAATCCTTGTTTGTTATCCACCATTTATTCCCTGTTTGCTATAACTGCAGTAAAGCACTGCGTATCTTGACAGCGCTATATAAATAAATGATGATGATGATGATGATATTCCTTTTTGTTGGTCATGTGACCTATGAGCTGAATGTTGTATATATATATATATTTATAACAAAGAACACACAAGTGTAATCCACTTGAAAAATGAACTACAATATTCAGAAAGCTTGCTCTGATTATATTAATTAGCCAATAAAGGGATCACCTTTATGTCACTTTAGTTATTTTTTTATTTCAATCACGGTACAGCAACTCTCTGTCTTACACTGTCACTTGTCTTTATAAAGTTGCCGCATTATTGTAGGTTTATTTTCTTGCTTTTTGCTTGGCACCTCTCCAGTTGGGGATTCATTTGGTTGCTAGGGTCCCACTTGCCCTAGCAACCAGGCAGTGGCCTGACAGACAGGCAGGAAGATGACCAGCAGAGGGTCTTTATATTCTGTTAGACTGCCAATGACTTTTTTTTCACTGCTCCCCAAATATCTTTTCCCTACTGTGATTTAAATATATCACCTTAATGACGGCCCATCAAGTTCCTCAAAGGGGAAGTTCACCTTTAAGTTAACTTTTAGTATGTTGAACAGCCCATTCTAAAATTATAATTTATTTTTTTATAGTTTTTGAATTATTTGCCTCCTTCGTCTGACTCTTTCCAGCTTTCAAATGGGGGGGGGGTCACTGACCCCATCTAAAAAAACAAATCCTCTGTAAGGCTATAAATATATTGTTATTGCTACTTTTTATTCCTCGTCTTTCTATTCAGTCCCTCTCCTATTCATATTCCAGCCTCTTATTCAAATTAATGCATGGTTGCTAGGGGAATTTGTACCCCAGCAACCAGATGCTGTAATTACAAACTGGAGAGCTGCTGAATAAAAAAAAAACGAACTCAAAAACCACAAATAATAAAAAATGAAGACCAATTGCAAATTATCTTAGAATATCCCTCTCTACACTGTACTAAAAGGTGAAGGTGAAAAGCCCCTTTAATAAAGACGGCTGCCATGAGATTAATATATTAAGCCCTTGATTATAGGGGCCACAATACACAGAATAACAAGCATGTTGTTTGCATATACAAGTAGTATCTGATATATATATATATATATATATAAGCAGCAAGTAAGTTGCGGGTAAAACTTAACCTTTGTAAAATGTATAATTGAACAGTAGAATTCTTAATGAATCAGATAAAAATTGAGAGTAGGACTGGCCAGATAAGGGATGACTTTGACGTAGTTGGCCAGCTTAAATATATTGCAATATATGGACAAACAATCCCTGTGTTGTTTAAAGGGTAAGGCATTTTTCAGTAGCAGTATGCACAAAGTGTCTCTGTCTTAAATATATTGATAATGGGTTGAGTGCAGAGGATCTCTTGTTTCTACTATATGTATATTGTGGTCACTACCTCATTGCACCCCCTCTTAATGTTTTTAAGTTAGTGGTTGAGCACAACTTCCCCTTGCTTGTTATAGTTTATACAGGAGCAGTGACCAGCTCCATGTTGTAGCCCCCACCCTTCCCAGCTATAGTCAGGTGATCCCACTGGTGTCTAATAAAAGGGCATCCAAAGTTTGGAGTTTACTTTGAAAGCAGCAAGTAAGTTGCGGGTAAAACTTAGTCCCTTTGTAAAATGTATAATTGAACAGTAGAATTCTTAATGAATCAGATAAAAATTGAGAGTAGGACTGGCCAGATAAGGGATGACTTTGACGTAGTTGGCCAGCTTAAATATATTGCAATATATGGACAAACAATCCCTGTGTTGTTTAAAGGGTAAGGCATTTTTCAGTAGCAGTAGCACAAAGTGTCTCTGTCTTAAATATATTGATAATGGGTTGAGTGCAGAGGACTCTTGTTTCTACTATATGTATATTGTGGTCACTACCTCATTGCACCCCCTCTTAATGTTTTTAAGTTAGTGGTTGAGCACAACTTCCCCTTGCTTGTTATATATATATATATATATATATACTCTGTGCAAACACTGTAGCTCCTGCACCCTGTATAAACCCTGTATAATGCTCACTCAGACTTATTGATGTCTCTGCAATGCCTTCCCCAGGAATGTTTTTGTCTGGAGATCTGATGGGGGCAATAAATTACTTGAGGATTCTGGTTTGTTTAAATAATTAATAGAACCATGTCAAAGGGCAACTGAATGGTTTTTATCTTCTAGACCCCCCCCCATGCAAGTCTATGGGGGGGGCTATAGTGAGTGTTTTCCACTTTATGTATCTACCAAGTGACTGATACTAATATTGGTACTAATACTACAATACTAGGCGCTTTGGTGGGAGATGCTCCTTGCCAAATGGTTCCTTTCCACCTTCCATCAATGCCCCCCCATTGATTCCTTCACCAACTAGGTCCACATGCCCTTCAAACCAAGTCCCTATTGGCTTTCAATGCTCCTCAACAGCAGTGAACCTACACATGGATGTGACCCAGCCAACCATAGCAACTCCTGGGGAGCATTAGCAGAACCCACAGTCACTTTATTCCATCCAAAAAGTTCCAATGGGAAGCCTTTGGTTCTTATATTATCACTCACTGGTACTAGGGTTGGATCTGTGCTGACTAATTCCCTGCCCAGCTGCTCAAAAAAATTTGGGAGATGGATCCTAATAGTCCCAATGTGTTGGTTCTGATCAATGGGGGTCAGTGGAGATATGATTGACTGTGGTTGAGATATGGTTGGGTGTAACCAGAGTGCAGGGCTGGGATGAAAGCTTGCTGTCGTTTTAGTAGGGTCAAACCAACCTGCCAGGTTGCCGGAAGATCTCCCAGTGGGCCCAGGCCCTAATGTGCCCCAACTGGGTTTTAAAAATAAACATATGTAGGATACTAGGGCAGTGCTTGGATTCTAGAGACATTTGGGTGATCATTAAACAGGGATAATATGATCCATTAGGCCAGTGATCCCCAACCAGTGGCTCGTAAGCATAGTTACATAAGGTTGAAAAAAGACAAAGTCCATCAAGTCCAACCCCTCCAAAAGAAAACCCAGCATCCACACACACACACCCCTCCCTACTTTCACATAAATTATATTTACCCATACCTATACATAGTTACATAGTTAAATCGGTTTAAGCATAAATTTGCTCACCAAACCCTTGGATGTTGCTCCCAGTGACCTCAGAGCAGATGTTTATTTTATAATTTCAGGTTTGGATGCAAGTTTTTGTTGTGTTCTCTCAAGTAGAGCCTCCTGTAGGCTGCCAGTCCACATAGGGGCTACCAAATACCAAATGACAGCCCTGATTTGTCACCCACATGGACTTTCTTCATGCTTGAGTTGCTCTCCAACTTTTTTTACATTTGAATGTGGCTCATGGGTAAAAAAGGTTGAGGACCCCTGCAATTAGCTCTAGATATATAGTAGTAGGGCAGCTCTACAGTGGGTGGATGTTAGGACAGTATTGGGGTGCATGGAATACTTGGCCTATGCAATGGACTCTAGGACCATACATGGGCCAGTGAGACTTTAGGGGCAATAGAGCTGGACAGTATGGTTGGTTGGACGGATGTTTAATTGGTTTCTGGAGAACTTGAACTGTGCCATGGGCTTCACATGTTGGGTTGGTGCCAGTATCTACTAGATGTTTAGAGCAACCGTCATCCTCTACAGTCTAAGCCATGGGCACCTGACAACTTGAACGACAACCCTCACTGGGTGGCACATCAACACCCATGGTGACAAAGGTTGCCCGTTCTATTAAAACAGATGCCAACTGTATTTTCCCAGGCTAGAGCACGTGACTGCTATTAAATGAATTTTTTGTTTCCATATGTCTGCTGAAGGCCAATTACCTTTCTGGCACATTAATGCTTCTTGCTGGGTTTGAATTAAATCCCCCGGGTTGGCGGGAGCATGTAGCGCCTAATTAGTGGGGCTCGTTAGTTTGGGAGACTTGAGAGCTTAATTGTAAGGAATCTTCATGAGCGATCAAAAACTCAGCAAACTGGGGAGAGCGGGGGATATTGATATCTTCTCATTTTATTGATAAACTGTGTAATTAGGAATATGCGCATGGAAGCCAATGTGACCGGCAATTACTAGATATTTTTATTTCTATTTTCTATATTTCTCCTCCCCATTGTCTCTCTACTCCCAAATCCGCTTTCCCTTCTCTCCTTCTGTCTCTCATCCCCTCTCCTTTCCTCCCCAACTGTTTGGCCTTACTCTCCCCCATCCTCCCTCTTCTCTCCCCTTCTATATCTCTCCTCTCCCCCATTTGTCTCTCTACTCCCTAACCCCTTTTCCCTTCTCTCCTTCTGTCTCTCATCCCCTCTCCTTTCCTTTTCTCCCCCAACTGTTTGGCCTTACTCTCCCCCATCCTCCCTCTTCTCTCCCCTTCTATATTTCTCCTCTCCCCCATTTGTCTCTCTATTCCCTAACCCCCTTTCCCTTATTTCCTTCTGTCTCTCATCCCCTTTCCTTTTCTATTCCCTCAACTGTTTGGCCTTACTCTCCCTCATCCTCCCTCTTCTCTCCCCTTCTATATTTCTCCTCTCCCCCATTTGTCTCTCTACTCCCTAACCCCCTTTCCCTTATCTCCTTCTGTCTCTCATCCCCTCTCCTTTCCTTTTCTCCCCCAACTGGTTAGCCTTACTCTCCCCCATCCTCCCTCTTCTCTCCCCTTCTATATTTCTCCTCTCCCCCATTTGTGTCTCTACTACCTAAACCCCTTTCCCTTCTCTCCTTCTGTCTTTCATCCCCTCTCCTTTCCTTTTCTCCCCCAACTGTTTGGCCTTACTCTCCCCCATCCCCCCTCTTCTCTCCCCTTCTATATTTCTCCTCTCCCCCATTTGTCTTTCTACTCCCTACCCCCCTTTCCCTTATCTCCTTCTGTCTCTCATCCCCTCTCCTTTCCTTTTCTCCCCCAACTGGTTAGCCTTACTCTCCCCCATCCTCCCTCTTCTCTCCCCTTCTATATTTCTCCTCTCCCCCATTTGTGTCTCTACTCCCTAACCCCCTTTCCCTTCTCTCCTTCTGTCTCTCATCCCCTCTCCTTTCCTTTTCTCCCCAAACCTTTTGGCCTTGCTGTGCCCCATCCTCCCTCTTCTCTCCCCTTCTATATTTCTCCTCTCCCCCATTTGTCTCTGCTCCTTAACCCCATTTTTCTTTTCTCATTTCCTTTTCTGTTATCCCCAACTGTGTGTGCCCAACTAGTTGGATGACTAGAGGACACTATGAAACTTGGCCTCATGACCTGATAAGCTGACTACTATGTTGCAGTATTAGAAACGGATCTTTTTGGCTATTGGGCCAGCAAGGCCACTGTTAGTAGCGGTACATGGAGGTGTTGTATGCTCATTACTGTATTCAAATCCTACTTTCCCTTTCCTCAGGCCTTCGGACAGTCCTTCACCGTCCACCGCAAGGTTGCAGAAGATGGAGAGACCCGAGAAGAGACCCTGCTGCAGGAGTCTGCCTCTAAGGAGGAGTATTACCTTGGGAGGATCCTGGAGATGCAGAACGAGGTCAAACAGAGCAGAGCTGCCACCACCAATGTCCAAGGGGAGAATCAGCATCTCAGCTCTGTGGTCAAGGACTTAAAAGAGGTCAGCAGAATTTTACTTTTAAAGTGGGCTATGGATGGAGCTATCCACAGTGCAAGTCACACTGGGGCCTGAGAGCTTTAGGGGGCCCACTGAAAGGGCACTGTCCGTATAAGATATCAGTCAACTCCACCACCTGAAAATGGAATGATGTCTACTTCCAAAGTTCTAATCCCATTAGTGTTGCCAAGACTGGTGCTGGTGTTAGTGTTTACTGGCAATGTTATGCCCCATGATTTCACCCCAGGCCTTTCCAATTGAACCCCTTGTCCACTCAGCTTACCCATCATCCCCTAGACCCTGCCGCTACCCACCCAATCACCTCTCAGCTATGCAGGGTCTGTAGGATACATTTATATATAGTACACAAAAGCCATGAATATCTTGTAAATTATATCCTTAAATCTTGTAAATTATATCCTTATAAACGGTGAGTTCTGATGTCATTAGTTACCTCGGCATTCCATGGCCTGTATATGGTCATGAAACTCCTCGGTAACTTATAATATCCTTATATTTTTCAAGAGGGGGTACTTTATTCACTATATAAATTCATACAGAGCTGTGTATTGAAGATTACAGCTGGGCTATTTTTTAGTATAGGGGTAATAGATGAGGCTTAAATGTCATTTATGGCTCTTTTTTACATGTACAGGTGTGGGATCTGTTATCTGAAAACCTTTTATCCAGAAAGCTTCATATTACAGAAAGGCCGCCTCCCACAGACTTCATTTTATCCACATAATGACATTTTTTTAAATGATTTCCTTTTTCTGTGTAATAATAAAACTTGATCCCAACTAAGATATAATTAATCCTTATTGGAAGCAAAACCAGCCTATTGGCTTTATTTCATGTTTATATGATTTTCTAGTAGACTTAAGGTATGAAGATCCAAATTAAGGAACGATCCATTATACGGAAAACCCAGAGCATTCTGGATAACAGGTCCCATAATTGTATAGGGTAAATAAATCCCTTTCTTATAGAAGATAGAAGAATCCATATAAACCCAGATAATGTAACTGGATCTTCCCTCCGGCCCAGGGGTCTGGTTATTGTAGATGCACAATATGGAGAGATGTACGGAGGGTTATCTATTGTGCAGTCCATGTGATAATGGCGAAGCTTATATGTCTATATAATATATATGTCTTATATGTCTATATAATAGGCCTGAAAATAAAGCAAGCATTTAGTTCTGCCGTGTTCTGATCCAAGGTCACGTCGGTCAGTGCAATTGGCAACACAAGGGATTCCTCTACGGCGAGCAGGAAATCTGTGGGTTTTTTTAGGACTTTCATGCTAAAAAGGCGAAGTCTGCGTCCGTTTATTATGAAATGTTAAGTCTGTGTATTACGAAATAAGGATCCGGTTTCCGTTTGTGGTTAATCGAGAATAAGTTGCAATAAGTGTTCAAGTTAACTGTTAGTATGGTGTAGACAGGGATAGTCTGAGACAATTTGCAGTCGGTTTTCATTTATTATAATCGTGGTTTTTGACGTATTTAGCTTTTTATTCAGCAGCTCTCCAGTTTGTAATTTCAGCCATGTGGTTGCTAGGGTGTAAATTCCCCTAGCAACCATGCATTGATTTCAATACGAGAATGGAATAAGACTTGAATAGATAAAAAAGTAGAACTAACAATACATTTGTACCCTTGTTTGAGCACTTGTTTTAAGACGGGGTCAGTGACCCCATTTGAAAGCTGGGAAGAGCCAGGAGAACACGGCAAACAATAATAAAAATAAATAACGAAGACCAATTAAAAAGTTGCTTAGAATTAGCCAGTCTATAACGCACTAAAATCCACTGTTTAGCTTCACTTTCTGAGAAATTCACTTTGGCGATTGTACTTGGCCTGATGGGAATGTTCATCACTGGGATAATGAGAAGCAGAAGAAGCGCAACCAGCCAGTGTCTTCAACCAACAATTATAAAGAACATTAGGAAAATATTATTCATTGCCTGAAAACATGATTATTCTGCTATTTTTGTTGTTTTTGTTGCTAGGACGTTATTAGACACAAGAGTTACCAGGAAATGTCAGTGAGAGCAGAAAATGTTTTCTTCTTCTTACATCAAATCTCATCAGATTTACTCCCAATGTTTCCAGTGAATTAAAATCCAATAAATTGCAATTACTTGTAACTGTCAGAAGATGTGGGGCCAACAGGTTACTTAAATATTGTCTACACCATTATGCTCCCCTGTAACCTGTGTAATTAGTACATGGCAAAAATAATTGAAAATATTGTGTTTTAAAAACTGGGCATATTTTCTCATAATATTGTCTCCTTTCTGCCCTGCTTTGTGGCTGAATTTCTACCTAGTTCAGCCTGCAGCCTTGTGTCTTTATATGGTCACAGAACAACCCCTCAGTGACTTCTAATATCCTTATCATTTACAGTAGGGGGTACATTATCCCTTATAATACATGAGTGATACTCAGAGTTCCCTGTATAACTCAGCCTGCAGCCTTGTGTCTTTATATGGTCACAGAACAACCCCTCAGTGACTTCTAATATCCTTATCATTTACAGTAGGGGGTACATTATGCCTTATAATACATGAGTGATACTCAGAGTTCCCTGTATAACTCAGCCTGCAGCCTTGTGCCTTTATATGGTCACAGAACAACCCCTCAGTGACTTCTAATATCCTTATCATTTACAGTAGGGGGTACATTATCCCTTATAATACATGAGTGATACTCAGAGTTCCCTGTATAACTCAGCCTGCAGCCTTGTGTCTTTATATGGTCACAGAACAACCCCTCAGTGACTTCTAATATCCTTATCATTTACAGTAGGGGGTACATTATCCCTTATAATACATGAGTGATACTCAGAGTTCCCTGTATAACTCAGCCTGCAGCCTTGTGCCTTTATATGGTCACAGAACAACCCCTCAGTGACTTCTAATATCCTTATCATTTACAGTAGGGGGTACATTATCCCTTATAATACATGAGTGATACTCAGAGTTCCCTGTATAACTCAGCCTGCAGCCTTGTGCCTTTATATGGTCACAGAACAACCCCTCAGTGACTTCTAATATCCTTATCATTTACAGTAGGGGGTACATTATCCCTTATAATACATGAGTGATACTCAGAGTTCCCTGTATAACTCAGCCTGCAGCCTTATGCCTTTATATGGTCACAGAACAACCCCTCAGTGACTTCTAATATCCTTATCATTTACAGTAGGGGGTACATGTTTATATACCTAATTATTGCTCTGCTCATTATGATCTATCTAATCATTATTGTTGAAGGCTGGATACATTATTAATTAGTGAAGGACAGAGAGTATTTGGAATAAACTGAATATTATGAGCATCTTTATAGCCTGATTTATACATATCAGTGGCCCCTATCAGATGTATTATCTTCCTTTGCTATAGTGACACCACTGACTATACAGGGCACCACTTTCCCAAGTACCGGATATGAATAAATGGCCCTTTCATGGGGAAGGCTTTGGAATCTTTACATCTGGAATAGTGTTAACATGAACCAGCCGCTTCATTCCCAACCAGGTCGGGGGTTAATCAGTAAATTACCCACAACATTCCATTTCCTCAGCCCAACAAAAGGGACATTGTCTGCCGGTCATTGAAGAACAATTATAATATTCATTTTAAAAAATTCCACAAAAAGTTGTCATCCCAGAATTAACTGAATATATTCTAATATGATTGTGCAGCTCTCTGGGTATTTATTTTATCATCAGTTGGTTCCAGCAATGCTCTATCTAATGGCACAGTGTTTCCCAACTAAGAATCCCCCCCCCCAGATTAGTGACTGGTACGGCTGAGGGTCACTTAGGGTGAGATATTTTTGAAAGTATAAACCTTGTTATGAGCTAAGGGGGCCCAGAATGAAGGTCAGTTAGGGGGAGATTTGGGGTGAGTGCTTATTTGTACCCTGGGTACCCCTGGAACTATAGCAGGGTGACACCCCAATGTTTCTATATATCTGTAACCTTGTTATGAGCTAAGGGGGCCCAGTCTGAAGGCCAGTTAGGGGGAGATTTGGGGTGAGTGATTATTTGTACCCTGGGTACCCCTGGAACTATAGCAGAGTGACACCCCAATGTTTCTATATATCTGTAACCTTGTTATGAGCTAAGGGGGCCCAGTCTGAAGGTCAGTTAGGGGGAGATTTGGGGTGAGTGCTTATTTGTGCTCTGGGAGAGACTTGAGATGGGCCCCCATGAACCCCACCCTTTTGTTTAACTGTATTATTATTATTTTCTCCTTCTTCTCCTTCTTTCATTTCCTTATTTTATGTTCATTTGCCAATCTCATTTAGACAAGGGGTTTAACAGAATAATAAGTCACACTCAGTAAATCTGAGACACGTCTATCACACACTAACGCCCATGACTTGTTATATATATATTTAGTGGGAGGTTTAAACGGAAACTTAATAAGAACCCCACCTCCCCAAGATAATGTTTATTCCACTATATAGAATATGACTGATGTATCTGCTGAACGACTGGATATGTTTGTATCCCTCATTGGGGCAATTAAAGCTGTTCCTCTAATCTCACTTTATTTTACATGGTCTGTGTCACTACAGTTGGGCAACGCTCAAAACAGAAAGTCCTCGCTCTTTTCTTAAAGAGACAGTACATAATGTTTACAATATGTCATAAAGGAAAGAGGAATAGGAACCGGTTCTACAGTCTCATCCAAACTGGGTCAAAGTATGGAATTCAAAGATCAATTTCTCCTATAAATATTAATGTGCCCCCCATGTCCTGTGATATTCCTGCCACTTTTCTCCCTATAAAAGAGCAACTGTAGGGCTCACTGATGGTAACAACTGAGGTTGAGCTCATGCAAAAATGGACGCCATCATCATGGAGCTTGAACGCCGTTCTTGAGTCCAAACGCTCCTTCCACTTCAACATTGTTGTGTCTGTTGTGCCTCCTGTTCCAAATTCAGCCTATTGGCCCTGGGGAACCCTGGAGGTGCTGCTGTCTCAAAGGTGGTGGGTCCAAGGTTCCATCCATCAATAGATGCAACTGTCTTCTGCCTAAAGAATCCCATGCAGATTATCTGTCTGAGCCGTATTCTCGTTTCTATATAAGTTACCATATTGCCTTAGGTTTGGAATCCTCCTGGGGAATAAGTAGCTCTTATGCTTCCCGGACTCTATGGGGGTTATTAATCAAAATCCGAATTTTTCAGATGTTTTAAATAAAAAAAATCAGACCAAACTAAAATCCACGATTTAATCAGTTTGGGGAAAAAACTCTATAAAATTGATCAAAACCCGGTTCGTTTGGCTTTTCTGAGTTTTCAGGCTTTTTCCAGAAAAGGTCGGATTTATGGCCAATTCCAGCGAAGACCACAGAAACTTCAAAATAGGATAGGGACCTCGGCCATTGACTTACACACAACCTCGGCAGGTCTGAGATGCCGGATTTTGAAATTCTGGTCCTTAATAAATATTGAAAAATTCGAGTTTTAAAAACAAAATCCCAAAAAATTTGAGTCTTGCCCCAAAATATCCCCCTACATGTCCCAATAGAATCTACCTCTATGAATTATCCAACACACTCAACAGGGGTTGGTCCCAAGGCGCTCCTAACGCCAGTCAATACCGGTCATTAAATCACCCAATAAAAGTGTCATTACCTTATTGAGATTGTTCCGGCATTATAAATCTTGTTAGGATAAAGGACACTGCTGCCCGTGTTATACAGGTATGGTATCCGTTATTGGAAACCTTTTATCCGGAAAGCTCCAGATTATGGAAAAGCATTCTCCCATAGACTTCATTTTATCCACAAAGGATTTCTTTTTTCTGTGTAATAATAAAACACTTGATCCCAACTAAGATATAATTAATCCTTATTGGAAGCAGAACCAGCCTATTGGGTTTATTTAATGTTTATATGATTTTCTGCACCAAATCCACTATTTTGGATTCAGCCGAACCCCTAAATTTGGCCGAATTCTGAACTGAATCAGAATCCTAATTTGCATGTGCAAATTCGGGGTGAGAATCGGAAAACATTTTTTACTTCCTTTTTTTTGGGATAAAAAAATTACGCAATTTCCCTCCCCACCGCTTATTTGCATATTCAAATTAGGATTCGGTTTGGCCGTGCAGAAGGATTCGGCTGAATCCTGCTGAAAAAGACCGAAACCTGAATTCGGTGCATATTTTCTAGTAGACTTAAGGCAGTGATCCCCAACCAGTAGCTCGTGAGTAACATGTTGCTCTCCAACCCCTTGGATGTTGATCTCAGTGGCCTCAAAGCAGGTGCTTATTTTTAAATTCCAGGCTTGGAGGCAAGTTTTGGTGCATAAAAACCAAGTATAGTGCCAAGTAGAGCCTCCTGTAGGCTGCCAGCTCACATAGGGGCTACCAAATAGCCAATCACAGCCCTTATTTGGCACCTAAGGGGTCTTTTCATGCTTGTGTTGCTCCCCAACTCTTTTTACATTTGAATGTGGCTCACGGGTAAAAGCGGTTGGGGACCCCTGACTTAAGGTATATCTTATCCGGAAATTCCCAGGTCCTGAGCATTTAAATATAAGGTCCCAAGCCTATATCAGTTTAATTTAGATTATTCATCTCTTTAAAATCAGCATATCCCTAGAAAACTCTGCAAAAGGTTTCTGTGTTCGGCACCTCCCTGCCCCTCAATGTCATTCCACAAGTTCACAGTCCAGCCCAGGTCCGGTCATTGAACTACAGAGACTCGTGTTGCGATTTGAAACTCTCTTTATTCAAGGATATTGCTGGTCACATGAACCCGGCTCTTCTCTAAATAACTCAAAAACCACAAATAATAAAAAACGAGGACCAATTGAAAATGGTCTCCGAATATCCCTCTCTACATCGTACTAACAGTTAACTTAAAAGGTGAACAACCCCTTTTAAAGCATCAATGGGGGACAGAGACATAATACAATGTACACAAGTTCTCCAATCCCCTCTTATTTCTATTATTATAGTCACTCCTTAGTCCAACCTCCCCAGTCAAATATGTGAACCAATCAATACCCAGTGTAGTTGTTTAGCCAATATTTCAACCAATCCCCTCTTATTTCTATTATTATAGTCACTCCTTAGTCCAACCTCCCCAGTCAAATATGTGAACCAATCAATACCCAGTGTAGTTGTTTATCCAATATTTCAACCAATCCCCTCTTATTTCTATTATTATAGTCACTCCTTAGTCCAACCTCCCCAGTCAAATATGTGAACCAATCAATACCCAGTGTAGTTGTTTAGCCAATATTTCAACCAATCCCCTCTTATTTCTATTATTATAGTCACTCCTTAGTCCAACCTCCCCAGTCAAATATGTGAACCAATCAATACCCAGTGTAGTTGTTTATCCAATATTTCAACCAATCCCCTCTTATTTCTATTATTATAGTCACTCCTTAGTCCAACCTCCCCAGTCAAATATGTGAACCAATCAATACCCAGTGTAGTTGTTTAGCCAATATTTCAACCAATCCCCTCTTATTTCTATTATTATAGTCACTCCTTAGTCCAACCTCCCCAGTCAAATATGTGAACCAATCAATACCCAGTGTAGTTGTTTATCCAATATTTCAACCAATCCCCTCTTATTTCTATTATTATAGTCACTCCTTAGTCCAACCTCCCCAGTCAAATATGTGAACCAATCAATACCCAGTGTAGTTGTTTATCCAATATTTCAACCAATCCCCTCTTATTTCTATTATTATAGTCACTCCTTAGTCCAACCTCCCCAGTCAAATATGTGAACCAATCAATACCCAGTGTAGTTGTTTAGCCAATATTTCAACCAATCCCCTCTTATTTCTATTATTATAGTCACTCCTTAGTCCAACCTCCCCTTCAAATATGTGAACCAATCAATACCCAGTGTAGTTGTTTAGCCAATATTTCAACCAATCAATGTCCAGTTTTCTTGTTCGTATTGGTTCCTATCCTTTGCCGCACATTGGGTCCGAATAGTCATTGTAGACCTTTCCAGATGACACGGGATGAGATGTTGATGGCTCATACGTTCATACTTCTTATACATGGACTGTAAACAACTTACACAAGTATGAAAAACAACAGTATGGATGGAGCATGGCCAAATTCTACCCTACTGCAGACCTTTGGTTCGGCTCAAACTTCTGGCCCAGTGAGCTTACAGCTATGGAAACTGAAACAATTTAGTTAATAACAATGTATCCTGGTGTGTTATAACAGTGTATCTGTATAATGTAACATTATATTGTATCATTGTTACCTTTATGGACGGGCGCTGGTGATTTGAAGAGAAGAACAAATACATAATAAACAGATAAAAGACACATATCTCCATCCAGTGGATCCCCAGACTCTTGGGCTTGTGACTGAGAAGAGAGGGATCCTTGGGAAGGAAAGAGACGCAGAGATTAGTTGCAGCAGAAAGGCAACAGGTTCATAACGTTTCGGATGAGGTTGCAGAGAATGAGCCCCTTTCGGCCTGCAGGGTCCGAGCTCCAGGTTCTCATGGGTCTATAAAGAAACAGACAGTGAGAGAAGTTCATTTGCAGCGGCTGCAGCTTCTCTCCGTGCAGAGTTAGTGTCTATGATTGTGCACATTGCGATTTTCCGTGCAAGCAGATGTTTCCTGTTATTATGGTCTGTTTCTTGACTTTCTGCCTGTTTTCCGTCTCGTGCTCACACTTCCCCTTTGTGCCTCCATTATTCTTACATTACATAACAATTCTTGTCCTCAGATCCATTTTGCGGGTAAAAACACGTTGGGTTACTTTTTAACCCTTGACGTGTCCAAACAACATAGCACCAATGGCTAGGGTTGCCACCGGCCCGGTAAAAATAATGCTTGACGCCGATGTTATTTATAGGAAAAAAAGGGCAAGAATATGGGAAAGCCGGTATTTTTTTCCAGGAAAGGCGGCAACCCTACCTACGACACAAACATGTAAGAACCAGCCTGCCATTTTCTCTGAAAACCAAAAAATGAGTGAATAAAGACTATGAATTGTGTTTGGATCAGGCGCCCCCTGCTGGTGCCGAACCGCAATTGTCTTTGTTTGGCAGGGGTCCTTGACATGACCCTTATCTAAAGACTCCCAGACACCATGGCGCAAATTCACTAAGCGTCGAAGCGCCTTAATTCGATAGCGTTTGGCATTTTTCGTTACTGCGCAAATTCACTAACGAACGCTGGCGTAGTTTCGCTAGTGTTACTTCGCACCCTTACGCCAGGCAAATTTTCGCTAGCGACGTAACTACGCAAATTCACTAACTTGCGCAGTGTACTGAACGCTACCTTTTACGCTAGACTTCCTTTGCCACCTCAGACCTGGCGAAGCGCAATAGAGTAGATAGGGATTGTTTCAAAAAAAGTCAACATTTTTTCTAAGTCCCAAAAAACGCTGGCGTGTTTTCTACATGATGGGTGATAGGCTGAAAAAGATCGAAAATATTTTTGGGGCTCCCCTCCTTCCCCCCTACATTTCCTGACTCATGGCAACTTACCTAGACAGTGGGCACATGTGTAGGGCAAAATAACATTTTTATTTGCTGATTTGAAGGTTTTCTAGGCATTTGTAGTGCTGATACGTGTTCCTCCATTGAAATTTGAATTTGGCGCCGTATGCAAATGAACCATCGCTTGCGAAACTTCGCTTCGCTTGGCGAATTAACGCTAGCGCAACTTCGAAAACTTACGCTACCCCTGTGCGCAACTTCGGATTTTAGTGAATTTGCCCCCATGTCCTTTAATCTGTCATGTCGCACATTGGATGAACCTTTTAAGTAGTAAACAAACACAACCAGCTGAATATACCACGAAACATTCGTTTGGAAGAAATATTTCATTTCATTGATTTTACAACTGCCCCGTTTATGAATAATTATAGATAATATAATAACAAGTACTGCTGTGCCCAGTTCCCAGTGGCTGCTGGGTGCCCAGGAATTGTATTTATACATATGGGAGGAGGGAGGTGCCATATTGATTCCCTTAGACAGTACAGTATGAGGGTATATCTTATTGTGTGCCCAGAACATTCCTTCTCTGTATATTTGTATTTATACATATGGGAGGAGGAGGTGCCATATTGATTCCCTTAGACAGTACAGTATGAGGGTATAGCTTATTGTGTGCCCAGAACATTCCTTCTCTGTATATTTGTATTTATACATATGGGAGGAGGAGGTGCCATATTGATTCCCTTAGACAGTACAGTATGAGGGTATAGCTTATTGTGTGCCCAGAACATTCCTTCTCTGTATATTTGTATTTATACATATGGGAGGAGGAGGTGCCATATTGATTCCCTTAGACAGTACAGTATGAGGGTACAGCTTATTGTGTGCCCAGAACATTCCTTCTCTGTATATTTGTATTTATACATATGGGAGGAGGAGGTGCCATATTGATTCCCTTAGACAGTACAGTATGAGGGTATAGCTTATTGTGTGCCCAGAACATTCCTTCTCTGTATATTTGTATTTATACATATGGGAGGAGGAGGTGCCATATTGATTCCCTTAGACAGTACAGTATGAGGGTACAGCTTATTGTGTGCCCAGAACATTCCTTCTCTGTATATTTGTATTTATACATATGGGAGGAGGAGGTGCCATATTGATTCCCTTAGACAGTACAGTATGAGGGTATAGCTTATTGTGTGCCCAGAACATTCCTTCTCTGTATATTTGTATTTATACATATGGGAGGAGGAGGTGCCATATTGATTCCCTTAGACAGTACAGTATGAGGGTACAGCTTATTGTGTGCCCAGAACATTCCTTCTCTGTATATTTGTATTTATACATATGGGAGGAGGAGGTGCCATATTGATTCCCTTAGACAGTACAGTATGAGGGTATAGCTTATTGTGTGCCCAGAACATTCCTTCTCTGTATATTTGTATTTATACATATGGGAGGAGGAGGTGCCATATTGATTCCCTTAGACAGTACAGTATGAGGGTATAGCTTATTGTGTGCCCAGAACATTCCTTCTCTGTATATTTGTATTTATACATATGGGAGGAGGAGGAGGTGCCATATTGATTCCCTTAGACAGTACAGTATGAGGGTATAGCTTATTGTGTGCCCAGAACATTCCTTCTCTGTATATTTGTATTTATACATATGGGAGGAGGAGGTGCCATATTGATTCCCTTAGACAGTACAGTATGAGGGTATAGCTTATTGTGTGCCCAGAACATTCCTTCTCTGTATATTTGTATTTATACACATATGGGAGGGAGGTGCAACCTGCAGCCAGTGAATTTTTACCTGTTTACAGTTCTTTTTTTTCCGGTGCAGACAAATGAGATCTTGGAGCTGCAGCGGCTGCGGATGAAAGAGGAGATCAGAGAATACAAATTCCGGGAATCGAGACTCCTGCAGGATTACACGGAGCTGGAAGAAGAGAACATCACTCTGCAGAAGCTGGTGTCTACTCTGAAACAGAACCAGGTCAGGTGCTGCCGTGCCTGTTGGCTTGTCTATAACCAGGCAATGGACGTCATTTGGTTGTTCTTGAACTGTAACTCTCACCCCTGCTTCCACTTGGATATTAACTATTTTTAGTGGGCTGTGTTATGGAGCACAGTGTCCCTCTATTGGCACTAAACATTATGTTCCCAATTGCCTATAAGCCCCACCTTTTAAGTGACCATGGGGAAGAGAGCTGCCCAGTAGTAAGAATAAAAGAGAATCACATTTCTGTACTTGGATCTGGGGTTGCGCTTCTCTTCAGATACTTTTCATACCGTATTTAAAGGGGACATATACCCAACCCAAGAGTTTGATTATTTTACACTTCTAATTGGCTGGATATGTAACAGGGGCGCCCCCTGCTGTACCGCCAGGGGCAGAGAATTGGCAAATAATAAAATCAGGGAGACAAGGTGGATGTTGTGGGTACAAGTCAGGGCTTGCAGGGGCTTCTGATATTACAGACTCATAGGGGAGAGGGACGTCCCATTACACAGGAGTTTAATTAGGGGGATATATCACATTTCATCCAAAATAAGTGCCATTTTTCTTATGGGAATGCCTTAAACAGTGAGTGCACTTTATCCTCAGGGACCCCCATCCCACCCCCCCACAGACCAGCATCCAATTGTGTCTGTAGGGTTAATAATGCCCCTCCTCCTTCTATTGCTTAAATAGATAATTACCCCCCCCCAGTGCTTGTTCTATGGTTCAGGCAAGTGGCTTCATCTCACCTGTTTGTGTGTCTAACCCTTGTCACTATTCTCCTTACCTTTTTGGCACTCAGACGGTGTTTATTCTTAGGTCCAAAGGTTTTATTGAGTTAATTCATCAGGGACCCTGGGAATCCCCTTCTGTGTAATTTAAGGAGGAAAACATATGGAGGGTTGTCTTATAAATAACAAAGTCCAAACAGTGTTTCAAATCCAGTGGCGAATGTTTGGAACACAACAGGAACCTATGGAGCAAGTTTAAAAAACCCTGTCTCGTGAGGACTGCGTTGAGCGTTTAATGGGTTCCTGACCCAATTCAGGATGTGGCCTTGACCCCATACATAGTCCTGTAAGCTCCAAATCAGTCTGGAGTGGCCCAGTTGGTGTCCATCATCAGCCTGTATATGGCCAGCCAAAGAGCACTGCTTGAAGGAAATTTCAACTTATTAAATTAATGTTTAAATTGATCTTCATGTTAAAGGATAAGTAAACCTTTAAAATAACTAAGTGTAAAATTGATGAGGGGGCTATTCTACAATCTTTTGTAATTTACATTGATTATTTATTTTCTTTTTATTCCAGGATATTAAGGGATACATGTGCTGTTAATATGAATGAATTTTGTTCCAACAGCGCCACCTGCTGGTCAGTTTCTGATCAGTCTGACCACCAAGTAGTCAAGGAAGTTGTCAGGAGAAAGAAAGAGGCTGCTCTGATGTTCTTCTGCTTAGGAAAGATTTGAGAAAGGTTTCTAATTGTTTTCCTAAGCAGAAGAACATCAGCCTCTTTCTTTCTCCTGACAACTTCCTTGACTACTTGCTGGTCAGACTGGTGTGAAACTGACCAGCAGGTGGCGCTGTTGAAATACAATTTATTCATATTAACAGCACATGTATCCCCTAATATCTAGGAGTAAAAAGAAAATAAATAATGAATGTAAAAGACAAAAGTTCTTAGAATAGCCCCCTCGTCAATTTTACATTCACTTATTCTAAAGGTTTACTTATCCTTATCCTGCCAACTTCCTTGACTACTTGGTGGTCAGACTGATCAGAAACTGACCAGCAGGTGGCGCTGTTGGAACAAAATTCATTCATATTAACAGCACATGTATCCCTTAATATCTTGGAATAAAAAGAAAATAAATAATCAAGGTAAATTACAAAAGTGTTGAGAAAAGTACTCTCATCAATTTAACTTATCCTTTAAGCTATTACCCTTTTTTCGCTGTTTTCATACAAAATTTTAAACAAACCGCGCCACCTGCCATTCATATCGGACAGACTTTAGAAAATGATGTCGCTGAGACAAGGAACGTCTTGTGATGTTGCTCAGAAAATGAAGTTAGTGAGCAGTGATGAGTCTTCTGATGTTTCTCTTTTCTAAGCAGTACAAAATATTCTTGGAACTACAGTTTAATGGGGCAGTGTTTTCATATGTTTGCAAATGTCTTGTGAGCTTAGGGGGCCCTGGATGAATGCTGGGCATCAAAGGTAGGACTTGACCCTGATAACCACAATAATCACCGCTGTAAAGTCCAACTAATTTTCTGCTTCTTCTCCAACTCAGGTAGAATACGAAGGCTTGAAACATGAGATTAAGCGGTTCGAGGAGGAGACGGTGCTGCTCAACAGCCAACTGGAGGACGCTATCCGGTTAAAGGAGATTTCGGAGCATCAGCTGGAAGAGGCCTTAGAAACCCTTAAGAATGAGCGGGAGCAAAAGAACATCTTGCGGAAGGAGCTGGCCCAGTACATCAACATCAACGACAGCATGTACAACAACCACCTGAACCTTACAGTGGATGGACTCAAGTTCTCCGAGGATGGAGAGCCCAACAATGAGGAGAAAATGAATGGTCACATTCATACGCCCCTTGTAAAATTAAACGGGGATTATCGGACTCAGGCAATGAGGAAAGGAGAATCTTTGCACCCTGTTTCGGACCTTTTCAGCGAGCTGAATATTTCTGAAATGCAGAAGCTGAAGCAGCAGCTCATTCAGGTACCTTAATGTGTCCACTGTTTGATGTATCTCTTTGGGGGGCAATTACTCTTTGTTACTCCTGAATTCATAGTGACTTTAACATTGTTGTTAATGTTTTATGTCCCTTAATATCAAGGGCGGTGAAAGTATTTTCCCAGGTACCCTATAATAACCTCACTATAGCCCCAGTCAACTTGAGACCTGGTTGAACCATGGTTGGAAAAACGTATGGAAAAATTTTGGGAAGAACCGACCAACCCTTCTGGCTGCCCAATACCTTCCTCCCTCAAACACCAAAGGAAGCCACTGGTTGACTTGACTTTTGATCCCCCAAATTCTCAACCAAGATGCTTGCACGCGCAGCAATGGTTGTCTAGAGTTGCCGAAAAGATCCAAAGTAGCCGACCTTCATGTTTGATGTGTTTTTTTAAATCTTCCCTGTTTTGTGATCACATGACTCAGTGGATCAGATTATACTGGGATGTATTGCAGATAAAGCAAGCAGTAGAGTCCTGGACCTCTGGGAAAGCCTGGAGAAGGGGTGAATTGACAAGAAATATTTCAAGGGATGTTACATTCCCATGCCAACTTTTGGGAAGTATAGATATGATAGATACACCTTAATTAGTTGAGCTGATGCGTCCAAGGTTATTGTACAGATTCCAAGAAAACAAAACTAGGTTCTAGCACCTAACTATAAGACATGAGCTCTATAATGTGGTCCTGTTGTTCTAATTAGTGGTGCTTGCGAAGCAAAGCATCACTACTGTTATCTTGCAAACTTATTTTTATTCTTCTTCCGTATGAAAGTTTGGCGCGTAACTAGTCCCGCACCGTTTGTCCTAGACCCATGAATGAGGTGTCAAATCGTGCGGCTTAATCGGGAATGGGGTGGTATGACTTTTCTAAGGGGTGGGTGGTTAATTGCCCCTTGCGGGGGCAATTAACAACCCCAAAAAGTCCCATAGATTAACATTGAGGCCAACTTTTGACGGATTCTACCGCAGAGAGGGAATCTTGTAGAAACGTTAAATTTACCACATTTGAAGAGGTTTGCGACCTGTGTCAGATGATACCCCACACGAGGGTATAAGTTTTACCCCCGGGGCAGGAGAGGTCCCCAAATTTGCCCCATTGACTTATAATGGGGAATTTATCGAATAATTAGTTTGTCGCAGACCCATTTCACCGGTTTAATCCGGATTCTACCGACTTTGTGTACTCTCTAGGCACCAGGGGCGACTGGGCAAGACACCCAACATATATGGGGGGCCTGAGTTTTGCCACGGCAAGCACCACTCACATTTTCTTCAGGAAATGTACCTCTCTAGTTAACATTACAACCCTCCCATAGCATAGGTGTTGGACCCATTTCTGGTTTTTGCAGTAGATCAGTGAAGCAGAAGAATATTCAAAGGTTCAATCAATCTTCGTTATATTCTTTGATGTTACAGTTCTCAGATTTCTTTGGTGGGTAATAAAAATCAAGGTCACTAATGTCAACCAGAAATATTGACAGTAAGAGAGACTGGAAGAATGTTATGTTATGTTCAAAATGTTAATTGGCTGCCGTTGAATTTATCTCCAATTAAGATATACATTTAAATGTGTATTAAACTTTGCACCATCCTGGTTTAGTCTGGGAAGACGTAGCAGTGGAAAAAGTGTCCATTTATCTTGGCATCTCCGTTGGCCAACTAGAAGGTGCCCAACACGGCCCAGATGCTTGGCATGTGTGATATTTATTTACTCCAACCTACCAGGTTCGTCAGGCTACTGGCTCCTTTCCCTTTAAGTTTCTATTGATTTTATTTTGCTGATAAAAGCAAAAGAATTCATGTTTACGGCCCTCACCTTGTGGTCGTCACTTGAGAGGTGGAGGAATTGATTTTTTTTCTCTATAAAGGTAATGCACAGATGGAGCTATAAATATAACTGTAGGGAGGATGGCGCTTCCAGTAGATCAGGAGGGTTTCTGGAAGCTTCTTTAACCTCATATGACTTCTTTTCCAATGTTATTGTGTCAGCTCAGTATCTTAAAGTGCGGTGGTTAATTGAACAGAAAGGGCCATGGGCAGATAAGACCCAAAAAACCATCCATGTGTCCAACCCATAAGTTTTGGACTGTTTGGTGCTATACTATAGACCAGGGATGACCAACCTTTTTTTCACTAGTAAACCACATTCAAATTTAAAAAGAGTTGGGGAGCAACAAAAGCATCCTGGGGATGTCAAATAAAGAATATAATCTGGTAGCCCTGTGGACTGGCAACCTACAAGAGGCTGTGTTTGGCCATGAACCTCTTTTTTTGCCACCAAAACTGATATGTAACTTCTTTAGGTTGGCTTGCTTGAACACCATGGCGAGTCTATGAATACTGTGACATGGTAAAAACATAAGAGAAACCCTACTGTTTCTTTTGCAGGTGGAACGGGAAAAAGCCCTTTTGCTAACAAACCTACAAGAATCACAAACTCAGCTGGAGCATACAAAAGGAGCCTTAACAGAACAGCACGAGCAGGTTCATAGCCTTACCGAGCATGTAAATGCCATGAGAAAGCTTCACAGCATAGAGCTGGACTCTGAGAAGCCTAAAGTCTCTGGCGAGGAGAACAACGATTACGAGGTGGATATCAATGGGTTGGAGATCTTAGAATGCAAGTACAAAGTGGCAGTAACGGAGGTGATTGACCTCAAAGCTGAAATCAAAGCCTTAAAAGAGAAATATAATAAACATATAGAAACCTACACAGAGGAACGGTCGAAGTTGGACTCAAGGATCCAGATGTATGATGAGCAGGTAGGGGGTCTGGAACAAGCCAGTAAGGAGAGCAGTGAGAAGGTCATATTGATGGAGAAAGAACTTCACATAATGACTGCAATTGCAAACGAGACCCGTAACATGCTTAATACTGCTCAGGATGAGCTGGTGACCTTTAGTGAAGAGTTGGCTCAACTCTATCATCATGTATGTCTGTGTAACAATGAAACGCCAAATAGAGTTATGCTGGACTACTATAGACAAACTAAAGTCACCCGTAGTGGAAGTTTAAAAGGTCCTGATGATCCCAGGGGTCTTCTGTCACCAAGGTTGGTCAGGAGGGGCATAGCATCTCCTGTGGAATTAAGAAGTCCAAGTGAACCTGGTCCTAAAGAAACCATGGAATCTAGCAAAGTTCAAAGCCCACTAAAGTCTAATAAAGTGTCTCCTATTATCACAGTCCCACCTTCCTCCCCAGTGTCAGACACTAGTGACATTCGCAAAGAGCCAATGAACATCTATAACCTTAATGCTATTATCAGGGATCAAATTAAACACCTACAAAAGGCAGTGGACAAGTCTTTGCAGCTGTCACGCCAACGTGCGGCGGCTCGGGAGCTCGTACCCATGATCGATAAAGACAAGGATGCCTTAATGGAGGAGATTCTCAAGCTAAAGTCTTTGCTGAGCACCAAGAGAGAACAGATAGCCACCCTCCGAGCCATACTGAAGGCCAACAAGCAGGTAAACAGCTTTGTCCTGAATGGGGCAGTTTTGCATAAAGCAAACTCAGAGAAATGGCACACATAGAAATACAAGGAGTTTATATTGTCCATTTAAGGGGTGATAAAGGGAAGCTTTAGATATTCCTTACAGCCCATAGGTCCATTTAGACTGTTAATTCTCAAACCCATACATCATGCCCAGCATCACTGCTACCTCTCTTTCTAGACTGCAGAAGTTGCACTCGCGAACCTCAAGAACAAGTACGAGAATGAAAAAACCATGGTGACCGAAACGATGACCAAACTGAGGAACGAACTTAAGGCACTTAAAGAAGACGCGGCCACATTCTCATCATTACGAGCTATGTTTGCTACCAGGTAAAAAACATATTTAGTACCCTCCGACCACAGATTAGCTAGTTTGTATCATTTTTAGCTCTGGATTTCATAGTTTTTTTTTGTTAAAGCCCCCCTTTGAGGTGCAATATTTGGTCCAATCACCCCTCCCCATAATTAGCTTATAGAAATATAGAAACATTTGGTTAAAAGTCACCCTGCTATAATTCCAGGGGTACCCAGGGTACAAATAAGCACTCACCACAAATCTCCCCCTAACTGACCTTCAGACTGGGCCCCCTTAGCTCATAACAAGGTTACAGATATATAGAAACATTGGGGTGTCACCCTGCTATAGTTCCAGGGGTACCCAGGGTACAAATAAGCACTCACCCCAAATCTCCCCCTAACTGGCCTTCAGGCTGGGCCCCCTTAGCTCATAACAAGGTTACAGATATATAGAAACATTGGGGTGTCACCCTGCTATAGTTCCACGGGTACCCAGGGTACAAATAAACACTCACCCCAAATCTCCCCCTAACTGGCCTTCAGGCTGGGCCCCCTTAGCTCATAACAAGGTTACAGATATATAGAAACATTGGGGTGTCACCCTGCTATAGTTCCACGGGTACCCAGGGTACAAATAAACACTCACCCCAAATCTCCCCCTAACTGACCTTCAGACTGGGCCCCCTTAGCTCATAACAAGGTTATAGATATATAGAAACATTGGGGTGTCACCCTGCTATAGTTCGAGGGGTACCCACGGTACAAATAAACACTCACCCCAAATCTCCCCCTAACTGACCTTCAGACTGGGTCCCCTTAGCTCATAACAAGGTTACAGATATATAGAAACATTGGGGTGTCACCCTGCTATAGTTCCAGGGGTACCCAGGGCACAAATAAACACTCACCCCAAATCTCCCCCTAACTGACCTTCAGACTGGGCCCCCTTAGCTCATAACAAGGTTACATGTATATAGAAACATTGGGGTGTCGCCCTGCTATAGTTCCAGGGGTACCCAAGGTACAAATAAACACTCACCCCAAATCTCCCTCTAACTGACCTTCAGACTGGGCCCCCTTAGCTCATAACAAGGTTACAGATATATAGAAACATTGGGGTAACAGTCACCCTGCTATAGTTCCAGAGGTGTCCGGGGCACCAATAAGCACTCACCCCAAATCTCCCCCTAACTAGACTTCTGATTTTTATTTGGGCCAAGCCCTTTAACAGTAAAAGCCTTACATCCATTCTCAGAACTGTTCAAATCTTTACCCTGATAAGAAATGCGGGTGTGCGATACAGACAACACCCTTTGCAGTAGAGCAGGAAAAATACAATTATGCCATGAAAACTGCCTTGTCATTGTCACAGTCATGGGTGTTTTTGGTACATAAGAAAGAGCAAGTTTTCGCAGTTTTTGAAGCCTTTCCCTTAGGAAAATGTAACCCATTTACAGGCTGGAATTTCTTTTAGTGGCCAGGATTCCTGTGAAGTGTTTTGCATTAGATCTAGAAAGAAAGAATGTGAATAATGTATATGTGTTGGCTATCACTGCTAAGCACTGTTCCATCAAGATACATTATTTATGTCCTAAAGTATAAAACCCTTTAAACTCTATAATTAATGCTGAAAGCTCTTTCTGGTGGGTGAGAACACTACATAATGGCATTCTGTTAGGGTTTGTTGGATGGTGGTTTCCCAATTTCTTACAATAAACCAGTGATACACCACATACCTAGCCATGAAGGCCACATCCCATCTTCCCTACCATTCCCCACCATAAAGTACTCTATATACTGGTAATACTAAAATGATAATCCCGCATTCAGTCTTTTCCAAGGAACTACCTTGCCACAGCTGGTTCCCAGTTAAGGAACTGTCCTGTTTCTTTTTATTCCAAGATATTAAGGGATACATGTGCTGTTAATATGAATGAATTTTGTTCCAACAGCGCCACCTGCTGGTCAGTTTCTGACCAGTCTGACCACCAAGTAGTCAAGGAAGTTGTCAAGAGAAAGAAAGAGGCTGATGTTCTTCTGCTTAGGAAAGATGTGAGAAAGGTTTCTAATTGTTTTCCTAAGCAGAAGAACATCAGCCTCTTTCTTTCTCTTGACAACTTCCTTGACTACTTGGTGGTCAGACAGGTCAGAAACTAACCAGCAGGCTGCGCTGTTGGAACAAAATTCATTCATATTAACAGCACATGTATCCTTTAATATCTTGGAATAAAAAGAAAATAAATAATGAATATAATTGACAAAATAGCTTAGAATAGCCCCCTCATCAATTTTACATTCACTTATTTTAAAGGTTTACTTATCCTTTAAAAATAGTTGCCTTTCCCTATAATTGATGTCTTCTAATAATGTGCCATATTCAGTTCCATGAAAAAAATATATCTCATGACAACTCAATAGAAGTCTACAGGGCAATAAGGAACTCATTCAGTAGATACGTTTTTGTCATCTCATTGAATCTGGCCCATTAGGGTTTTGAAGGAACTAGGGGGATGTTTGGAAGTTACAAGGCTAGACTAGAATTTGTAACCCCAAACTTAGGCCCAAACCCTAAGGAAACATTGATGAGTAGTGGGGTAACAACTATTGAAAGATAATGTCATAAGGTATAATAGGAGTTCCTAACCCCATGTACACACTGCCCTTAAGTCTTCTGACCCCTTAAAGAAATCTTCAATGTTGATTTAGACAGGGAATTTCTATACAGTATGTGCAGAACCACAAGCCTTAGCCAAGCTCATTGATTAGCCAGAGGAACACCAGTGGCAGTCAATAGCAGATCGATTCTTCTGTCTTCAGTATATTCTTGCACAACGTTTTTCATAGTAAGATATTTATACCCCTGGGCATTTAATCAATTCCTGCCCTTAGTTAATTGTTTCTCCTTAATCACATCTTGATGACTTTATTAACTTGTCATATGATTTGATTGTTTCAGTAAAGGTCATGGCCTTCTTGCTAATATTTTCCTGATGCCCCCATTAGGGCTTTATTGATTGGACGTCTTTCTCTAAATGCGCTGACCCAATAAAATGTCACCAAATGTGTCATTTTTCCTCTTGGGCATGTGCAGGTGTGATGAATATGTGACCCAGCTGGATGAGATGCAGAGACAGTTGGCTGCTGCTGAAGATGAGAAGAAGACATTGAACTCTCTGTTACGGATGGCCATCCAGCAGAAGCTGGCGCTAACACAGAGGCTGGAAGATCTAGAGTTTGACCATGAACAGTCTTGGCGCACCAAAGGCAAGCTGGGGAAAACCAAGATCGGCAGCCCCAAAGTAAGTGCAGCGCTGTCAGCCATTGGGAAATTTGTAGAAACTCAGATACCTAACCAGATGCCCCATCTCCCAAACACCCCCATCAGTGGCACAGTCAAGATGAGGGATCAGTCTGATCAAAGGACACCACCAGGGAAGAATAGTTGATGGGATTATGATGGAGAATATGTCTGTAGGGTCCTCATTGTTGACTTTTGGGATTTGACGTCCCTGCTATAACTGCATTACATATCTCCCACTACTTGTTATGGTTTCTATTATATGTAAGTCTTGTATAACAGAACTTTGTGTTTATTTTGTGCAGTGTAACAAGCATGAGCTATAGGGGCTGTGTGTGTGAGAGCAGGAGGGTGGTACTGCAGCAATTGCACAACACAAATACATAAATATCAACTGTATTGCTGAACAATCAGAATCTTGTGCTGAGTGACCCTCACCGTTGAGTATTATGGCTTGTTATTGAAAAAATGGTAATAAAAGTGGTAACATAATAATTTATTAATGTACATTAAAAACCCACCAGTTAAACATTTCACAGTTACATGTTTAAAACACAATACTGAATAGGATGTGTGCAAAAAGTTATGGTGTGTGCTTATTGTGGGTATATAGTGCCTTGGACAAGGTGTGAGGGTCCATCTAAAGATGAGTAACTAGGCTCCAAAGAGGTTGTGGCAGGGAGAATGGAAAAATGAGGGAATAGTGGAGCAAGATCATGATGATGTAGAAAGATGGGAGACAGTAGAAAAAAGACACAGAGAAGGGCAAGAGGGTGACAGTAGGACAAGATGGAGACAGTAGGTCAAGATGGCGACAGTAGGATAAGATGGAGACTGCTGGGTGGGATGGAGACAGTAGGGCAAGATGGAAACAGTAGGATAGGATGGAGAGAGTAGGGCAAGATGGAGACAGTAGGGCAAAATGGAGACAGAAGGACAAGATGGAGATAGTAGAGCAAGATGGAGACAGTAAGGCAAGATGGAAACAGTAGGATAAGATGGAGACAGTAAGGCATGATGACGACAGTAGGGCAAGATGGAGACAGTAGGATAAGATGGAGACAGTAGGATAAGATGGAGACAGTAGAGCAAGATGGAGACAGTAAAGCAAGATGGAGACAGTAAGGCAAGATGGAGACAGTAGGGCAAGATGGAGACTTTAGGACAAGTTGGAGACTGCTGGGAAATGTGGAGACACTACGGTTAAACGGTGAGAGTAGGACAACATGAAGAATGCAGTACAAGATTATAAATATGTAGATATGAAGACATTAGAGCAAGATGAAGACAGTATAGCAAGATGGAGACAAGAGAGCAAGATAAACACAACAGGGCAAGATGGAGAGGAGAGCGACATAAACACAGTAGAGCAAGATGGAGACAGTAGGACATTTGGAGACTGCTTGACAAGATGATGACAGTAGAACAAAATGGAGACAGTAGGGCAAGATAGAGACAGTAGGGCAAGATGGAGCCAGTAGAGCAAGATGGAGACTGCTGGAAAAGATGATGACAGTAGGACAAGAAGGAGACAGTAGAGCAAGATGGAGACAATGTGAATTGGACACAGTAGGACAAATAGTGACAGTAGGGCAGGTTGCAGAAAATGAAAAAAAAGATGGTGGCAAAAAGGGAAGGGGGACAGTATGGCAAATGTACCACAAATGTATTTGCCAGATGGAGATGACAGAACATATAGACAGTAGGACAAGCAACTGTAAGTTGCCACTGATTGAGTCAATCCTGAATTTGTTCAGTGTGTCACACAATGTTGGCAGTAAACAAAAGCAGAAGTTGGTATATATTTTCTAAATAGTCATACTCTGTATGGTTTATATAACAGAGCTGCTAAATATTTTTTAGGATAAGTTCATTTATATAAGTTCATATATATATATATATATATACACTCACGACAAGCTAACCCCTCCCCTCCAGTGACATCAGAGATGGGCGGGTCAGGAACAAGTATACAAGTAATTGCAGTGCATTGAGCCAGTCTGGGTTTGGATTTGGAGAGGGCAGGTTAGGATCGGCATCACTAGTATTCTGTTCTTATAAGCAAAGTTAATGCCAGATGCAGCACCATGACTTGGTGCACAGATAGAAATATTACATGTAGGGATGGACTGAATTCATAATTTTTGATAATTAAAAATGGCAAGAAAAAACGGAGCTGTAAAGTAGTAAAGTTGTGCTATATAAATGCTCTACTTTCTCCACCCATCAGTGTCAGTTTCCAGGAAACCTATAATTCTTCCCCAAAAGACAGTGTTATTTTTGATATGGTGGGTTACCCTCAGCAAGAGATTCCATGATAGTCTTCCTAACAGGGAACCCTGTTTGTCAATGGGAGAAGTTTACTGAATTAATCCACAGCCAATGGGATGAAGAGATGTTTATCATTGGTTGAATTCACATGAAGGGTTAAACGTGTAGCTGGATCCAGTCTCCCTTTGTGGAACCACAGTGGACAACCCATGACTCAGGAGCAGCAAATAGTCAGCTGAGACAGATTGGGAAATGAAAAGTGAGAACTGGATTCCTGAAGTGGACAGTGGCAAGAAATGGATTCTTGAAGAACTGAAGAGAATACAGAATTCTTGTTTTTCTCTACTGTGGAAAAGGAAGAAGCACCAGCAATGGAATGAGCGGTCACTTAATCAAATATTCATTAATTAATATTGTTTATGTATTTACTGAGTAAACAAAGTATGATTAGCAGTACTTTGCTCATAGGACATAGTACCTGGAAGTTACAATTTTTAAAAAAAGTGTCAAATTTATTAACTCTATTGTCCATACTAAGTTTATCCCACTGCTTGAGTTATCAACCCCCTGCCCTCTTGCAAGCTTCCATCAGAGTGTTCCAGTCCCACCCTCTTCTTGAATTACAGACTCCCTTCCCCTCCTGCTGTAAGCTTCCATCAGAGCATTGTAGTCCCACCCACTACTTGAGTCACAGACTCCCCTGTAAGCATCTAACAGAGTGTTCCAGGCACACGCCTTGCTTGAGTGACATACTCCCTAACCCTCCTGCTCTAAGCTTCCATCAGAGTGTTCTTGTCCCACCCACTGCTTAAATTACAGACTGCCGGCCCCTCCCCCTGTAAGCTTCTATCATAATGTTCTAGTCCCACCCTCTACTCAAGTTACAGACTCCCTATCCCTTCCTTGTAAGCTGCCTCAGGCTGTTCTAGTCCCACCCACTGCCTGAGTCATTGACTCCCTGTCTCACCCCTCCCCTTGTTAGTTGCCTTCAAATTTGAATTTTTACAAGCTGACGTATCTTTCTCCTGTTGTGAAAATGAGTAATGAATTCATGGAGAGGGGGGTTACTTTAATGGTATTCGGTGGGTTAGAGCAGGAGGGATTTCGGGGATCAAAATGATGTATGTATGTGTTTGGCTAAACTTTTATGCATGCTTAATAAGGGATCAATTGTGAATTTAGCAGCCCCGAAGTGAGTCTTCCCCATTGTTCCTAGGATGACTAGCCATAGCCTTTCTTATCTCCCCCTATGGTTGTACTCTTGGGTGATAACCCATTCACTAGACCATTGATCCCCAACCAGTGGCTCGTGAGCAACATAATGCTCACCAACCTCTTGGATTATCCTCCCAGTTGCCTTATTTTTCAATTATTGGCTTGGAAGCAAAATTTGGTTGCATAAAACCCAGATTTTACTATTAGATTTAGCCACACACACACATATATATATATATACTGTAGAATGACCCAGAGATCACAGTGTAATAATGTGGCAATAGTATGTGTCCAAGCAGGTCAGATCTACTCTTTGTTGGATCACAAGGTGGGATTTGACACGATTTTGAGTCTAAAATCATTAACCTCAAGACTTTATACCAAAATCAACCAAATTTAACTCATAATCCTTTGTAAAAATGACAGTTTAGTAAGATGAACCAACGCCAATGCCGTTTGCTTAGAAAGAGAACCTCTAGGAGTGGTACCAGATGGGTTCTGCCAGAGTTAAGGAGACATTAATATCTGTACAAACCCTTCAGCAACCACAAGATCATGGGGGCAAAGAAACTCCTCTTTAAGAGTTCAAGCAACTGCATTTTCAGGTGTCAGGTAGCAGCTATGATGTGAATGCAACGCGGCCCATCTACCAACACCCGGTAATACCTTTGCTGTCTTTGCAGCAGTTCCCAGATGCAAGGAAACCACTTCAGTCGTATTGCACCAGGTCGCCGTTTCAAGTTGATCAGGACAGGACTTCTCTCAGGTCTTCTGCTTCACCGTCATCATCAACAACAACATCCCCCAAGTCCAGTCCAGAGAAATCATCTTCACTCTACTTCCACCAGTTTCCAATGTCAAGAAGCCTTCGTTCACAATTCAACAGCATGTCTCCATTTCAGACGTCAAGCCAAAGTTTTTTATACAGTTCAGAATCACCTCGTTCCAGGCAACAAAGCAACATATTGAATTATGCATCGTCATTATCATCACCAACCAGCTCCAGAGACGCACACTCTCTAACTGCCTCAGCCCTCTGTTCCAGGCAAAAAGGTAACAGCTACTCACTCGCTGCAGCCACCAGCAGGTATGGTCAACAGCAGCGGACTAACTACAGTTTCAGTGAAAAAGCACCAGGGCCACCCTACCAGGCAGTAAAGGTCTTCTCCTCAAGGCCATTGACCTCTCCCAGTTACACCACCGATTTCACTGAAACAATTTTTAGTCCTGATACAAATGGTCAAATACAATAGGTGGGTTAAGAGTAATTCCTTCCTAGGGATCCCCACATGTAACACTCAGAGCTCCCAGGATGTAATGGTCTGGTCAGGTTGAGCGATAGAACAAAGTGTTGTATGTGTTATATGTTCTGCTTAAATGATGCTTTGGAAAACTATGTTTCGATGTTGTGGAGGTTTGGAGAGACAGTTTTGGGCCACCCCAAGACAGTGAGCACCTTAGTTTGGTTAGAAAATATTGTAATTAAAAGGAATAGAATGAATTGTGTTTTGTTTGACACTTGGAGAAGTTCAGGTTGTTGGGATCAACATTTTCTGACATTCGACAGATTGCACCGAATATTTTACATTATTAGACATATAATGATGTTATAACAATATATAGCATTATACCCGCACAATGTAGCCTGTGGAATTATGTATGTTCTATATTCATGGAAAGGAAAGTTGTGTATCTTAAAAAACAGGTATGATGTCAACCAAGTCATGATCATACCAATATATGGTTGGAAATATGTATATTCTCCATGTTCTATCCATGCAGGATAAATGTTTAATAAAAAATGTCTTTATGCCCATATGAACCTCATAAGAATTTTTTTAAGGATCTGGGTTTCGTCCTCAACCTTGCGTTCGATGTTCACTATGATTGATGAAGTCTTCCCCTATAACGGTTATCTGTAAAGAAATGTAGAAGCCATACAAAGGGTACATAACATACAGAAAAAGTACAGTGTCCCACTTTCTAATGATACTTATAGTTTTATTAAGATAAGGAGAGTGGAGGGAGAATGCCCTAAGCCATCTATTTTTAGGATGTGTGCCTTAGATAAATTATCTAATATTATTTTATGATGGAATGTTGAGAGCTTCTCCATTACCTTCAAACCAGCAGCAACATAATTTCATCAAATTGGAATTTATTAAAATGTTATACTTTATTCTTCTGATCTCTGTAGCTGTTCCTTTAGCCTCAATGTTGTACCCAGGGAGTATCAGGTTTTAAACATGAGACTCAGAACCAGTAGTTGCCGGACACTGTGTTGGTTTACAGCTCAGATTCAGGTTGTTCAGTTCATGTTGAAGCTGGTTTGTATACAGTTGTGGCTTATTCATTGGTCACTTGTTGACTATATTGAGAAGATCTGCTCCCAAAACAGAGAGGGACCTTGTAGTTTTGTTGAGTATATGGCAGATTTTATTTTCAGAATCTCACGTTGAGAACATTCCAAGAAACCTTCGATCTTCTAGATGCTTGGTGCACTGCATTATGCCTCCAATAAAGTTATTAGGCCACGATTTCTGGGTTGTTGGGGGTGGGAGTTATCCCGAAAGAAATTGTTTAGCCAAACATTTACTCTCATCAACAGGACACCTCAGAGGAATAGCTCCTCTCACTTTTACAGCAAACATTCAAACAGGCTGTGGTTTGAAACAGTGGAGGTTGATTCATGATCTGGTGAAGAGAATGATTTACAGTATATGAATGACGCAAGTTGGGTCCATAGTTTTCTTTTTCAACCGGGGTATATTTGAAACAACTAAAGGGGCAGCTTAGTGTCAGGGCAGATAGTTAGAGTACTGGCATTAGTGTAAATTTAATTAAATATATTTTATTCACGGGCCAGAAAACATGCCAGCTACAGTTATCTCTTTATCATCCCTTTATTTTACGTTTCTTTCTTTTCCAGCTTCTCTCTTCTTTGTCTTTTTTCCCTATTTTATGACTTTTCTTTGATTTCCTTCCTTTATTTTTTCTTACTATTTTCCTTTCCTATTCCCTTTAATTTATTGGCCTCTATTATTTTTTTTCTTTCTTTTTTTCCTGATTTGTTCTTTTTTGTTCTTTTTCCCCATTTTCTTCTCTCTCATCTCTTGATTTAATTTTTTTTTCTTTTTTGTTCTGTTTCTCTTATTTATATTCTTCATACTCTTTCAATATATAATATAAAGTAATATACATATCAAGGTATAGACCTGTAAATATAACATCATGGGGTAAATTTATCAAAGAGTGAAGTTCCGCCACGAGAGTGAAATTCCGCAGCTCACAATTCATTTCTATGGGATTTTGAAAGGCATATTTATCAATGGGTGAAAGTTCACCCTTTGATAAATACGCCTTTAAAAATCCCATAGAAATTAATGGAAAGTGGCGGAACTTCACTCTTTGATAAATATGCCCCAATCAGGTCCAATTCACTTATAATCACTGTTTATTTTTAAACAGTAGCTTCTGCTTGGATGTATATGTATGTATGTATGTTGTTTGCACCCATTGCCTCCCACCAAATTATGTTTCAGGGACCCACTACCACTCTACTCATGGCGAAAAAATATGGCAGCACCCACACACATGTTTTAATTTAGAAATTATTTGAATCACAGTTTGAAGCACCATATGCAAACAGAATGTGGGTTTTGATACACTTAATTACGACATAATTATTAAAATTATAAAAATAAATTACATTTAAATATAATTAGAATTATATTTTTAGTTTTCTTTGCCAAAAAAACTCTCGTCCAAGGTACCAGACGCCATAGCAGATCTGTTTTCATGATATCAGCAGGTTTACACCTTTATTATTATGAATAAGTGTCTGTTCTGCTGTGGAAGGGTTTCCTGCTGCTTATCTTTCTAGTTCTGTCACCCCTATCACATTGAGTAATAGAACTGAGCAGAAAAGCCGTAGAAAACATGGCAAGAACTATTACCCTTCATCTGACTAGAGAGGTTTGTAGGAATTTTCAGTAGGCGAGTAGGAGGGAGAGAAGGAATATGAGCTCAGACAGAGAAAAGCAAGATACTTACATGCATTATCTGATCTGTGCAGCTAATTGCATGAAATAATAATGGTAAACAGAGTAAGCACCCAAGAACAGTATCTCTTTAAATGGATTATAAAAAAATGATAAAAATATATTTTCTGTGTTTTTAATGTTCACTGTCTCCTGCTTCATTTCGTCAGTTTGTCTTAATGTTAAAAAAAAACTCAAAGGAGCCAATAAAAACAAAGATCCATCATTAAGGGGCAGTCTCTTCTGGAACCAAATTCTGAAAAAAAAATTGAACTGTGGCCACTGAGCCATTTCAAATATATGTGGGTGTGTTTTGTTAATAAAATATTTTTATTGGTTTATTGATCCAATTAAAATTGAAACTATGTGAGGCTGCCCCTTAAACCCCCAACTGTTTTGCTTTAATCTCTCCAGCTTCCACTATGACAATCAGTAATTGAGATCCACGCTGAATTTGTTTCCCTTACTAGACTCCACTAAGGGATTTGCTGGCTGGTTGACTTTATATTAAGGCGAGAAATTGGACTTAGCCAAAAGACGATGAAGCAGAAGTCATGAAAGGCGATTGTGAGTAGGTGCCAAGTAACTGACTGCAGGAATCTCATTTCAGCTGCCTGTATCCTGGATCTGTTCTCCAGAACGTAAATGAGCTCAGGAAGAATGCGGACCAACCATGGGGGGGATGCTTGAGTTCCACTCAATGGAAACTCTTGGACCTTTAGTAGAAGTTTTAAATTGTCCAACACTGGTCGCCTACATGTGCCACTATCTAAATTCCTGTACAGCAGCTTGTTTATTTTATTCTTCTCAAAATTTACAAAAAAAGGTGCAATTTTTTTGTTGGCCTCACATCAACTTCAAGTAACGGAGAAAAAAAAATATTTTTCAATCCGCCATCTGGAAACGTGAAGCCAATTAAGTTGATATCAATGGAAAACTGGACACATCCTGCTGATTATAGTGACCAGTAACGGGTTTGGGGATAACCGTCACGTGGCTGGAACGGATTTAATATGGCGCCTCACCATGGAGCTAGGGTTTAGTATTAAGCAATTCCATTGGATCACAGCAGATGTGACTGTTTTGTTTATCCAATTGTCTTCTAGAATGTAGCACAAGTCATGATGTAAATACATAAATCAGAATATTGAGAATGGACTGACTGATGGTATTCGGAGAGACTTTTATGAAGCATCAATGTAACCAGAAGGTGCTCACTGATTTTCCAATGTGTTTATTTATTACTATTTATTTTTTTATTTATCTATTGACGGATTCTGTAATATTTCCAGCCTTATTGGGCTTCTCATTTATGCAAATATGTTTGAAGTGAAAGATACCTCTAGGGCCATGGTTTACTGTAGTGTCACAATGTTACAAGGAGAACACATGGGAATAACTATTAGTACAGTCTATCAGATGGTGGGTGGAGTTAAGATTGGTTGGGATATAATAGGGTCTGGCCTAAATATTGAGGGTGCTGCCTTAAATTGACCAGTTTTAATTAGGCATGGCTGTGAGGCGTTGAAACTAGGAAAGCTTAGCTTATATTTGAAAGAATTTAATTTAGAGTAAATGTAAAATCCATTTAAATTTAATTTAAACTTAATTGAAATGTCATTTTAAAATTAAGTTTTTAAATTTTAAATTTAATTTTAAACTTAATTTAGAATTACATTTATTTTAAAATTAATGAAAATGCCTGGGGTCATAAACACTTGAGGAAAGATTTGAAATAATTCAATTTAAACTTAAAATGTATATGTTATTTAAACTTAATTGAAATGTGATTCTAGTTTAAATGCTAGCGTAATTTAAACTTAAATTTTGACGTAAAATGTACACAATTTAAACAATTAACATACATTTATTTTAAAACTTAATTTTACATTTAATTGACATTGAATTTAAACTTTTAAAATCAAGTTTATGTTACATTAAACGTAAGTGCCTGGTAGGCATAAATACTCTAGGAAAGCTTAGCTAATATTTGAAATAAATTCTACTTAATGTCTTTTTAATTTTACTTTAAACCTAGTGTAAATTTGACATTTCATGCAAATGTACACAATTAAACAAAACATATTAAACTTTTTACTCTTAAATGACATTTCATTCAATTTGAATAATTTTCATTTCATTTGAATGTAAGGACATTTACATTGAATTTAAATGTGCCTTTTGTTTAAATCAAACCTATATTTAATTTAAAATTATTTATACTTATTGTAAATTTTGAATGTAGAGCATATCCTGAGCGCTAAATATCATTTCTCCTTGTATTTGTACATGGGTGTGAGCGGCCATATTGCTTATCTTTAAATTTTGGTGCTCAGACATCAGCAACTGAAACATCCTTTCATAAGGAATACTGTTGCTATCCAGTCTAAGAAAGTGGTCAGGGCTGACCTCACCCAGGAATGCAAAATGGCAGCCCTTACCTCTATGTATAAATAATGTCAATATATCACCTCCTTTTTCTTTGTCTAATGGAATCCATTGCCTTGACTATTCTATATATATTACAAACCTTAACTCAACCTTATGAGTATTAATGGTAGGGACTGTTAATGTATATTATCCTTCAGTTTGACGCCTGGACTAATAAACGTTTCTGAAAACAAATTCTAATTTTTTTTTTACGAAAAGGATCATCGATATTCCCTAAACTGCAAGTGGCTTTTGTTTGTTATTGTTGTGCCTAAAGGAGTTAAACATTTTCTTAGTTATTGGATGAGATGAGTGGGGGATCAAGCTCCCATTTGACATCTAACATTTGGGTGGGGCTCCACTTTTAGGAATATTTGAGAATATAAAGTGAAATGAGAGATTAGCCCAAATCTTAACCTATATTACCTTCTGGCTTGCAGGAGCATCTATGAAGGCAATTTCCAAAAATCACAACCCTGACCCTATGTAAGTCAATTGGAGAGGTCCCTATCCTATTTGGAAGTTTTTGTGGTCTGCGCTGGAATTTGCCCGAAGATCTGACTTTTTTTGGGCAAAAATCTGAAAAATTCAGACTTTTTGGGGAAAAAAAATCAAGGGATTCAGGAAAAAAAACCTCTGAAAAATTGTACAATTCTGGTTTTTGCTCAATTTTATCAGATTTCCCCCCGATCCGATTAAATTGTGTTTTTTTAATACTAAATAAGGTCAAATAATGGATTCTAGTTTGGTCGGACTATGAAAAAATCGGATAAATTCAGATTTTGATAAATAACCCCCTTAGTATTAAAATATGCTGTAGGTCAATTTGAATAAACCACTCCCCTCCAATAGTTACCTGGGTATGCAACGGTCATTAGCAATACTGCCTCTGTGTTGCTGCCTTTCCCATGGTCAGACAGGAACCCCCCTAGGTAAGTGAACTCAGTCTCCCCCCATGTACTTACCCAGGTTTAGAGCACCGATTCCTTGTACTTCTTGCTCCTGGGCTGTTCTCTTTCCTATGGTCAGTTGGACATTCCTAGTGGGGTTAATGCTGACCGGTCCTCAGTTTAACCTGAGTGGATAGATTCATTAAACATATTTATTTACAGTCCATCAAAACACAAATTGGTTGGCTGTTTTGCTGATTCTGCCAACACATGAGCAATGAAGAAAATATGCAGTTATTACAAAAAAAAATCCCCTCTCCAAATGTGTGTGACTCCCCACATTAAACGTTTACTTTCTTTGAGGAAAAAACGGTCAGTGTGTTTCATATTTAATCAGGCTTTGGCAGCTGAGCATTCTGGGACCTGTAGTTGCTGTAGTTCCAATGCTGATGTTCATTGGACTGTATAGGCAAATGGTGTGTGTATGGATGTGTGTTTGATATATTTGTTGACTTTGGCTGGTTCGGAGCAGAGTTGGGTTTGGGTGGGCTTAAGCTGAGAGATGCTTTGTGTTATTCTTTTTAGGGTAGTCTGGTCCCTTCTTCCACCTGAATTCGTAGCACACTGTCCTTAGATATTATGGAGCAATGGTTGTTGGCTTCGCTAGGAGTCAAGGCCACTTTGATTTCCAACATTTGTCCAGGTCCCACCTTATCTCACCACAAGGTTGTCCATTCAGCCATAGCTCCAAGAATATGTAGGACCAAAGAGATGTTCACCCAAGTTCTTGCTCTAGTTGGTCTTCAAGATGGTCTTGCAGGTTTATCTAGGAGAGCCAATAGGTATTCTCTCTAAAAAAAAAAAAGTCCCTAAATGGCTTTCAGGCTAAACCACCCCTACCAAAGCTCAATATGGTGACCAGCCCCATAGTTTGATAACAGTAATCTACATAGTGTGTGGGTTTTTAGGAGACAGTCAGCCCCAAAAAAGCAGTAGAAAGACTGGTAACTCAAAGGCCGCTCATTAGAGCATATTTGGGTTGAAATGCACCAGTAGTGGAAGATGCTTTGTGTTATTCCTTTTCATGGTAGTCTGGTCCCTTCTTCCACCTGAGGTGGTAGCATACTATCCCTTTGATACTATGGAGCAATGGTTGTTGGCCTCGTTAGGAGTAAAGGCCGCTTTGATGTCCAACATTTGTCCAGGTCCCACCTTATCTCATCAAAAGGTTGTCCATTCAGCCATAGCTCCAAGAATATCTAGGACCAAAGAGATGTTCATCCAAGTTCTTGCTCTAATTGGCCTTCAAGATGGTCTTGCAGGTTTATCTAGGAGAGCCAATAGGCATTCTCTCAAAAAAAAAAAAAAAAAAGTCCCTAACTGGCTTTCAGGCTCAAAAACCCCTACCAAAGCTCCATATGGTGACCAGCCCCGTAGTTTGATAATGACTAATCTACATGGTGTGTGGGTTTTTACAAGACAGTCAGCCCCAAAAGAGCAGTAGAAAGGCAACACATAGGCCACTCACTAGATCATCTTTGGGTTGAAATGTACCAATAGTGGGAGACAGAAAGGTATGTTTTGGGTGCTTCTCCAAAAACTGAAATATATGAGTGAAGACTTCACATGCAACACCAGGTAGTGTAGCAGATAGCTTGTCCGGTGATACTTGTTACTCTAGGTCTTTCTATTTGTATATGACCCTGGTCTACATCATCTCTCTGTATATATATGTCTAATTTATCAGTCTCTTGTAGATTGTCAGCAGTCTGCTGCCTCACCGACACACAGCCCAAAACTAACCCGCCGGCAAGACAGCCGCAGCGCCAGGTAATGCTTTGCAGCACTTTCCCTTTAATGGCATGCCTACATTCCCATTCTGTCCATCAGCTTGCCCCCCCCCCCAAGCTGAATCCTTTGTATAAATCATTAGGCTTGTACTGGACATTTGTTCTGATAAGTAAACACAATGGTGCTGATACAGGCTGGACTGACCAGAATCAGAGAATCAGGAAGGGGTGAGGCTTACTGGAAAGTGGGAGGAGATTTGGCAGGATATGGGTGTGTCTCAGGTGGATCGGTGGTGTGGTGTTTATTGTTGAAAAGGAATTCAATCAAATTCTCCCTTCCCAGTTACAAACCTTTCCTTTTACCTATCGTTCCAAGAGACAGTGGGCAGAATACATGTGGAGTACAAGCTTTATTTAGTTGGATCATGTTGCCCTTTAATTTCACACCTAGGCTTGCGCTCAGTTATTACATGTCATTAACTTACTAATGGGTCATTGCGTTATTTGGCAAACTTCTCCCTCGCTATCCACCCTTTGTTAGAGAACTAACTCTTGTCCTGATGCTGGAAACTACATTTCCCAGAATTCTTTAAGGGGAAAAAAACCCTCAAAAACACAGGAGGGGGTTGGAGATTTTGTTGGGGGAGGCAAATAACACCCACTGCCTCAGGAATCATCTAATTTTTCATTTGATGAAGATTCTGACATAATTCCAGAACTTTTGTGCCAGATTCAGCTAAACATGGACAGTCCGATTTACTCATTTTGGAATTTATTTCCCAAAACGCAATTGTGAAAAAATATCTTGAATAAGCTCAAATTTTTTCCCAATTGTAGGTTAATTTTTCATTTAATTTAAATTGGAAAAACTTGATTGCATTAGTTGAATTTCAATTATTTTTACAAACCTGACTTTTAAATAAAAAAAAAAGTGTGAATTATCTTTAATGTTGAAAAAAAAAAAACACCTCCCATTGACTTCTACAGAAGCTCACTAGGTTTCAGTGGCAGATTTTTTTTTATTTTTAAAAAAGACCTTGTATTTGAAAATATTGCAAATAGCCATTCTTTTACCCCCCAATGTTTAAAATGCAACAAAACTTGAATTGAAATATATTAATATTTGAAATTGCAATTTTGCCACAATGCGAACAACAAGATGGCAAAATAATATATCTGAGTTTCCGCTTTTCAAACTTGAATTTAAAAGATTTTTCAAAGGAAAACATTCAAGATAAAATTGATATTATAGAACCTCAGCAAATAAAATCAGCGGTAGAAAAAAAATGAGATTTTTATTTGTCATCTACCATTTTGTCGGTAATTAAATATGATCACAATTAAACCATTACATTTTTTTAAGTCTTTTTTTTTTCCTGTCTCAAAAAATTTGTAAATTTCTAATAAATTTAATTTGAATAAAATTGATAAATTTATACTTTTTTTTTTTTTTTTGCAGGATTCTGATTCAGGTTGAACATGGAGGTGGCAATTTGATCATTTTTAATTGGAGCTTTTATAAAACTCATTTTCTCCTAATCCTGTTTTTTTTTTTTTAAAACATGATTTGTGGGGAAAAATTGATGGTCATGAAAATCAACTGAACAGTTTTCAAAATTCGACTAAAATAACGTTAAAATAGTTTCGATATTAATAATACACCTCCTGTCGACTTCTATAGAAGGTTGTCAAATTTTTTCATTCAAATATTTCAGATTTTTTTTTTAGAAAATGTCAAAATATTCAGATTTGCTATTTTCTATGTTCTCACATTGTGGCAAAAAAACGGGATTTTGAATGTTTAATTCAGCTAATATTTGAGGACGCAATTTTGCCACGACAATTGTGGGGGAAGGGGGTAAATCTGAGCTGTTTTGCTTTGGAAAAAATTTGTGAAATGGAAAAAAAGTTGCCAAACACAGTGACAGTCAAATTGCGCAACACTTTTTCAAACCGTGCAACTTTTTTTTTTTTACTATCTATTATAGTCTATGGGCAATTTTATCTCGGCAAAATATTTCACTCATCCTTAATAGTAAATATATTCGAGTACAAGTTTTTTTAACCTAATTTTTATTGTTATCAATAGTGATGAGCGAATCTGTCCCAAAAAATTAGCGAAACGCATTGAAGTCGATGGGAGTCAAAAATGTTTTATGCAAGACAAATTTTAATGGGCAGGCTCATTTTTTCTCACTCTGAATGCATTAAAGGATAAGTAAACCTTTAAAATAAGTGAATGTAAAATTGATGAGAGTGCTATTCTAAGCATTTTTGTCATTTACATTCATTTATTTTCTTTTTATTCCAAGATATTAAGGGATACATGTGCTGTTAATATGAATGAATTTTGTTCCAACAGCGCCACCTGCTGGTCAGTTTCTGACCAGTCTGACCACCAAGTAGTCAAGGAAGTTGTCAGGAGAAAGAAAGAGGCTGATGTTTTTCTGCTTAGGAAAACAATTAGAAACCTTTCTCACATCTTTCCTAAGCAGAAGAACATCAGCCTCTCTCTTTCTCCTGACAACTTCCTTGACTACTTGGTGGTCAGACTGATCAGAAACTGACCAGCAGGTGGCGCTGTTGAAACAAAATTCATTCATATTAACAGCACATGTATCCCTTAATATCTTGGAATAAAAAGAAAATAAATAATGAATGTAAAGACAAAAATGCATAGAATAGCACTCTCATCGATTTTACATTCCCTTTTTTAAAGGTTTACTTATCCTTTAAAGTCAGTGGTCGTTTTTTTTTTGTCTAAATGCCTTAAAGTCAAAGGGCGTTTTTTCTCTTTTTTGTCGCAACTTATTTTTAACAGCAGTTTTGCGAAAAAATTGGCAGACGGCGAAATGCAGAAATTTGCCATGAATCCATGCCTGCCCAAAAATTTCGCTCATCGCTATTTTTATTTTTTATAAAATTTCTGTAGACCTCAGAAGGAAGCGCAAATAAAGATTTTTGTTTGTGATTTGTTTTTAACCGCAGTTTAACGTAATCGCAATTTTGTGAGGACAGAAAATGGAATCACAATTTTCCTTTTTTTCCCCCCGTGTTTCAGAGCTAATTTAGTTCTTCAAGAAGAGTCGCCACATTCCAGACCTCCATATGCCGCGGTCAGCTGTCTCTCAAAACCTCTGCCCAAACCCTAAGTGCCGCATTTCACCAAATTTGGGACTGAAGTTGGGGGTGGACGGACCACAGGACAGCGATGTGGGGCAATTCGCCTTCATGGCGGCAAATGAATGAAGTCAGGGGCTCTCAGACAGAAGTGGATAATCAGGAAAACTCGGGCCGGAGATCATGGCGGCAAATATAGTTTCTACTCGGCGGCACCATGGACTGTTCTCTATATTATTTCATCTACGGTGTTCCGGGAATTGAAGCCAATATTCTTGAACTTTGTTAAAATTCCATTTTTGTTTCTAAAAAGTGATCCAATTTCAAGTCGCTTTAAGGATTTGCTTGTGTTTTGTATTCTGGAGGCTTCAAGCTCCATATATTTATTTATTTTTTAATTTTATATCATATTTTGCACTTTTTTTCCCCGGTTGCTTGTGAACACTTTAGTATCCGTCAGAGACCTGAGGAACCAGAGAGCCGCGGAGGGGAATTCGTTTTTTTTTATTTTTGGGGGGTTTCGCTTTGTCATTTGCCAGAATTTGGTGAAATATTTTGCAAGTGAAACTTATTAACGTAAAATAGAAGCAGGAAATGTCTTCCCTGTATTATTAAAGGGATACTGTCATGGGAAAAAATTTGTTTTTTCAAAATGAATCAGTTAATAGTGCTGCTCCAGTAGAATTCTGCACTGAAATCCATTTCTCAAAAAAGCAAACAGATTTTTTTATATTCAATTATGAAATCTGACATGGGGCTAGACATATTGTCAATTTCCCAGCTGCCCCAGTCATGTATGTGACTTGTGCTCTGATAAACTTCAATCCCTCTTTACTGCTGTACTGCAAGTTGGACTGATACCACCCCCTCCCTTTTCCCCCCCCCAGCAGCCAAACAAGAGAACAATGGGAAGGTAACCAGATAACAGCTCCCTAACACAAGATAACAGCTGCCTGGTAGATCTAAGAACAACACTCAATAGTAAAATCCAGGTCCCACTGAGACACATTCAGTTACATTGAGAAGGAAAAACAGCAGCCTGCCAGAAAGTATTTCTCTCCTAATGTGCAGGCACAAGTCACATGACCAGGGGCAGCTGGGAAATTGACAAAATGTCTAGCCCCATGTCAGATTTCAGAATTGAATATAAAAAATTTTTACGCTCTTTTGAGAAATGGATTTCAGTGCAGAATTCTGCTGGAGTAGCACTATTAACTGATTCATTTTGAAAAAAAAAAAACAGGTTTTCTGATGACAGGATCCCTTTAATACAATGAAGCAGAAACAACAGCGCCACCTTCTGGTCATTTCGGTTGATAAGACTACAGTAGGCTGAAATTGAATTTCCTAAGAAAAGAAACATCTTGCGATATTGCTCTGCTCAGAACTGGCCAGAGAAACATCACATGACTCCCCGATTTGAAAATAATTACTGCTTATAATAAACATTGGGTATCATTTTATCTGTATCCATTTCCTTTTGCCATTTTTATTCTTACGCCCCTCCGGCTCCTGGTGGGTTAGAAAAATGAGAGATTTATTCTAAAGTCTAGAATTTGTTTCCTTGGCCAGAGTGTGGCCATCAGCAACTGCACAATTTACCTGTGATTGGGGTGAACTTGAAGGTCTAGCACTTTTTAATGTTATTATTTAAATGATTATTATAGTTATTGCCACATTTGGGATGATTTTGATTTCCGTCTATACGTGTAAATATAAACTTATGGGGGTTGTTCTACCAAATTAATAATTAAGGTTGGGGCCTCCTGCTTTGCTGGTTATTGAAATAAAATAGGATAAATCTTTACTGTACATTGAAATGTGATTTGCAGTGAGACCAACTGAGCCAATATAATGTTTGTGTTGCACATACAGAGGACTTTGCACCAGTAATGAGATTATTTAACCAAATTAGCCGCTGATACTCTCTCTTGGTATCTACATGTACCAATACCAACTTGTATTTTATGACTTGGACCCCCCCCCCGGACAGCCGGATGATAGAAGCACTTGTTACCCTCAGAATGAGCCGGTGGTTTCCCGGCGCTTTTCTATCCATTTAGGCAAATGCTGCATGAAAATTGTGTTTAACCTATTTATACAATGTACATGGCGTCGAATTCTAGGAAATAACATGTTCCCTTTGAACAAAAATAAACTTTTTTTTTTTAAATGAACAGTGATAGATTTATTTAATACATTGCTTAAATTTACAATGTATAAAGTGTACTATAATATGGAATAACATAGCCTGCAGCCTTGTGCCTTTATATGGTCACAGAACAACCCCTCAGTGACTTCTAATATCCTTATCATTTACAGTAGGGGGTACATTATCCCTTATACTACATGAGTGATACTCAGAGTTCCCTGTATAACTCAGCCTGCAGCCTTGTGCCTTTATATGGTCACAGAACAACCCCTCAGTGACTTCTAATATCCTTATCATTTACAGTAGGGGGTACATTATCCCTTATAATACATGAGTGATACTCAGAGTTCCCTGTATAACTCAGCCTGTAGACTTGTGCCTTTATATGGTCACAGAACAACCCCTCAGTGACTTCTAATATCCTTATCATTTACAGTAGGGGGTACATTATCCCTTATAATATATGAGTGATACTCAGAGTTCCCTGTATAACTCAGCCTGCAGCCTTGTGCCTTTATATGGTCACAGAACAACCCCTCAGTGACTTCTAATATCCTTATCATTTACAGTAGGGGGTACATTATCCCTTATAATACATGAGTGATACTCAGAGTTCCCACTAGGGGTCACCATTGGTTTAATATGCAAATACTCGAATACAATGGGACCTGTCACACGGGGCACAGAACTGAGCTTTATCTTTATGGTTCAAAGGTACTAAAGTTATTACAAACATATGAATATATATTAGCCACAGTTAGAATCATATTCACATGAGACAATATGCTTTTAGCCATCAGTTTTTCTTTAAAGTGACTTTTGAAATACTTGTTCATTGTATAGTTTACTGGCTGGAATTTTCAATTCTAGTCTCGTTGGTAGGGCTCCCTTACCCTAGCAACCAGGCAGCAGTGTGGAAGTCAAAATTAACTTTTGGCCCATCTGTATAGGTTAAGTAAACCCAATTGCCTTCAGTTCTCACTGATATCCAAGGCTGATATCCTTCTTTAGGGCTGTTCTCCTCCCACTGTTCAGGCAGGGGGCGGGGCTTGGTTCCAATAGCTTTAGCAAGGTTTCTGTTATTTTCCATCTGTCCAGCACAGTTTTTGGATCCCACTCACAAACAAATACTTAACAGTAGATAAATCAGTCTACTTTTATACAGGTAAAGTAAATATTAATACTTGGCAGAATTCCCTTTGACATATTTGGCTGTAGTGTTTAATTAAAATCTTTACTGAGTCTGTGTTTGGCCTTGAACCCACATACTTGCGAGTACAGACTTGTCACTTACAGGAACTAGAGCAGTTCCCAACATGAACATGAGCGCCCCCTCCTGGCCTCTCAGTGATGCATTTCTGGGCACACAATAAGCTATACCCTCATACTGTACTGTCTAAGGGAATCAATATGGCACCTCCCTCCTCCCATATGTATAAATACAAATATACAGAGAAGGAATGTTCTGGGCACACAATAAGCTATACCCTCATACTGTACTGTCTAAGGGAATCAATATGGCACCTCCTCCTCCCATATGTATAAATACAAATATACAGAGAAGGAATGTTCTGGGCACACAATAAGCTATACCCTCATACTGTACTGTCTATGGGAATCAATATGGCACCTCCTCCTCCCATATGTATAAATACAAATATACAGAGAAGGAATGTTCTGGGCACACAATAAGCTATACCCTCATACTGTACTGTCTAAGGGAATCAATATGGCACCTCCTCCTCCCATATGTATAAATACAAATATACAGAGAAGGAATGTTCTGGGCAAACAATAAGCTATACCCTCATACTGTACTGTCTAAGGGAATCAATATGGCACCTCCTCCTCCCATATGTATAAATACAAATATACAGAGAAGGAATGTTCTGGGCACACAATAAGCTATACCCTCATACTGTACTGTCTAAGGGAATCAATATGGCACCTCCTCCTCCCATATGTATAAATACAAATATACAGAGAAGGAATGTTCTGGGCACACAATAAGCTATACCCTCATACTGTACTGTCTAAGGGAATCAATATGGCACCTCCCTCCTCCCATTTGTATAAATACAAATATACAGAGAAGGAATGTTCTGGGCACACAATTTTGTATTGTTGCTGTTGAATATTTAAGTGCAACACACCGTAACAGATACTGCTTACGAAAATGTCTTGGTGGTTGCTAGGGTCAGTGGGGCCTGGCAACCATGAAATCAAGGAAGCTTCATACCAAAATCTTCTTATAACCTTCACTGCCCCTTTAAAAAAAAAAAAAATATATAAACATATATGCGTGTATATATATATATATATATATATATATATATATATATATATATATATATATATTACTGGAGTTGTATTGTTTGTATCCCTATTGCTGCTTTATTCAGATCAGTGGTTTTGTAACAATGGGGGCGGGTCTCCCAAACATTCCTGTGGGCGTGGCTTGGTCACACCCATCCCTCCCAGTCCTGTCAATCATTGGCGCTGAACGTCTGACCTACCTGTACAGACACCTTGGGTTTTTCTCTGCAGGAGCCGCAGTGGCTTTTGTAAATAAGATGGTGCCTGGAATTTGCCTGTGGGGTTTTTGGGAATAGAGACTTCATGGATTATATGATTTCTGGGGGTGAAGGGGAATGCGGCCCCTCCAAGAGGGAAGGAATGAGCGGAGAGGGATTTAGGAGGATGGCAATCCGGAGAAAATCCAACCCAGGACCTGTAACTGCTTCACTGCTGCTGTCTGTGCGCCCGGAGGGGGTGAATGGGCAGAGAACAGGTAATATGGGGGGTTAAGGGGTATAACTGGGACCCTGGGTATTGGACTGGCCCAATGGAACCTAAAGGGGTGATTCACCTAGTATGTTATAGAATGGCCAATTCTAAGCAAGTTTTCAATTGGTCTTCATTATTTCTTTTTTATAGTTTTTTCAATTATTTGCCTTCTTCTTCTGAATCGTTCCAGCTATCAAATGGGGGTCACTGAACCCCTCTAAAAACAAATCCTCTCTAAAGCTACACATTTATTGTTATTGCTACTTTTTATTACTAACCTATCTATTCCGACCCTCCCCTGTTTATTTTCCATATTATCATTCAAATCAATGCATGGTTGCTAGGGTAATTTGGACCCTAGCAACCAGATGGCTGACACTGCAAACTGGAGAGCTGCTGAATAAAAAGCTAAATAAGTCAAAAACCACAAATAATAAAAAATGAAAACCAATAGCAAATTGTCTCAGAATATCCCTTTCTATATCATACTAAGAGTTAACTCACAGGTGAACCACCCCTTTAATTCTGAAGTTCATTTTGCTGAACTTGTTACATGAATGTGTTTCTGTGGCCCCTGAGTAACAACAATCCATACCCCCAGGATATATTCTATATACTCAAATATCACTTACCTGTGTATAGGGAGGTTTATTGGCTCATGTCTCTGTTATAGAGAAAGTGCAGTTATACTCATGTTTCCAGCAGCAACACGTCCCACATTCCCTAAACTCCAAAAGGTAAACAGCTCCCTAGGGCTCGATTATCTTACTGGTTCTGCTTGGAAAACTGACATCCACCCACTTGTAATCAACCTCCAAAATTGCCAACACCTTTAATTAACTTGTTCTCTGATCTCTTATTGGTAATTACCTTTCTCTTCTGGTACCTGAAACCTAAAGGGATACAAATGTTTCATTTCATATTTTACCATTTCTACAATGTTTTGTCTTAATTACTCAAGATCTGTGCAGCCACTGGGACAGAATGCTCTGTTATACAGATAGCTAGAATCTCAGCTGCCATAAAGCAGGACAGGACTGCTGCTTACAATGGGGATCAGATAGGATCTGTGCAGCCACTGGGACAGAATGCTCTGTTATACAGATAGATAGAATCTCAGCTGCCATAAAGCAGGACAGGACTGCTGCTTACAATGGGGATCAGATATGATCTGTGCAGCCACTGGGATAGAATGTTCTGTTATACAGATAGCTAGAATCTCAGCTGCCATAAAGCAGGACAGGACTGCTGCTTACAATGGGGATCAGATATGATCTGTGCAGCCACTGGGATAGAATGTTCTGTTATACAGATAGCTAGAATCTCAGCTGCCATAAAGCAGGACAGGGCTGCTGCTTACAATGGGGATCAGATAGGATCTGTGCAGCCACTGGGACAGAATGTTCTGTTATACAGATAGCTAGAATCTCAGCTGCCATAAAGCAGGACAGGACTGCTGCTTACAATGGGGATCAGATATGATCTGTGCAGCCACTGGGATAGAATGTTCTGTTATACAGATAGCTAGAATCTCAGCTGCCATAAAGCAGGACAGGGCTGCTGCTTACAATGGGGATCAGATAGGATCTGTGCAGCCACTGGGACAGAATGTTCTGTTATACAGATAGCTAGACTCTAGGTTATATAGAAAGAGTGTATGGGGCTGACACAGATACCAAATTTATCCTTGTCCATATAGTTGTGGCAATGCCTTATTCTTTTCCCAGCATAAATACAGATTTTGTCTTTCAAAATATTGGTTTAATTTTTCCTTTAATGTAGGCCTTGATTATTATCTTGAATTTCGGCTGTTGTTTTTTTTTGCCAATAATGAGTCCCAGTTTGTCTATTAGTCTGTATTTTGCCTGATGTGCTGCTTCTGTCTGACCTTCCTTCCTTTCTCCTGCTATGGACCCCCCTTTCCTTTTCCCCCCCAACTGTTTGGCCTTACTCTCCCCCATCCTCCCTCTTCTCTCCCCTTCTATATTTCTCATCTCCATTTGCCTTCCATATATAAATCATAACCTTCTTCTGAATTGTGTACCAAGGGTTAATTAACGGTAAGACGCAAAGGTTTCCCATAACCAGGAATCCCCTGAGGGATAAGAGTGTGTTACTACTGGTTGGCCTTGGAGACAAACATATGTGCCAATCAGCTGATGCAGAGTCTGAAGCTCTTCTTCCCAAAAAGAGTCAATGGACTGAAACCTGTCACATTCACTATTTAGTGTTTTGCCTTATTTCTTATCAGCTTCATGGGATCTCTCTGTATAGACTATGAGCAAACTTAGGAGACTGTTCCTGCTGAATTGTGCTTAGTACAGGGAATACCTATGTACCATAGTTTTATGGGATCTCTCTGTACAGACTATGAGCAAACTTAGGGGCTGTTCCTGCTGAATTGTGCTTAGTACAGGGAATACCTATGCTGCTATAGTTTTATGGGATCTCTCTGTACAGACTATGAGCAAACTTAGGGACTGTTCCTGCTGAATTGTGCTTAGTACAGAGGAATACCTATGTACCATAGTTTTATGGGATCTCTCTGTACAGACTATGAGCAAACTTAGGGACTGTTCCTGCTGAATTGTGCTTAGTACAGAGGAATACCTATGTACCATAGTTTTATGGGATCTCTCTGTACAGACTATGAGCAAACTTAGGGACTGTTCCTGCTGAATTGTGCTTAGTACAGGGAATACCTATGTACCATAGTTTTATGGGATCTCTCTGTACAGACTATGAGCAAACTTAGGGGCTGTTCCTGCTGAATTGTGCTTAGTACAGGGAATACCTATGCTGCTATAGTTTTATGGGATCTCTCTGTACAGACTATGAGCAAACTTAGGGACTGTTCCTGCTGAATTGTGCTTAGTACAGGGAATACCTATGTACCATAGTTTATGGGATCTCTCTGTACAGACTATGAGCAAACTTAGGGACTGTTCCTGCTGAATTGTGCTTAGTACAGGGAATACCTATGCTGCCATAGTTTTATGGGATCTCTCTGTACAGACTATGAGCTTACAATGTACTTAGTTTACATTGACATATTGTCCCTATTCTAGTGCCAATGTTTGTCCGCGGCGTGAGAATGATTTAGAATTTCTCACGATTATTTTCTTGCAGCTCTTTGTGGTACAGGAGTTTCCCTTGGGTTATTTTCCCTTTAAAGCCATGTGCTATAATTGGTTTTGTTGGCAGTTGCCATTGGAAGACTCCAGGGACCTGTAACCGTTTCTATTGTCACTTAATGAAGCTTCGCCCCAGGCCCCGCCCCCCTCTATTTAGCCGCCAGGGTGGAGCAGATCTACAAAGAATCCGAGTCCGTCAGACTTAGTGTTTTATTCTCAATGCCGGCAGAGAAACTTTTCTTTAATTTAATTTTATCTTCTGGCAGCCATCTAAATTCTTGGAACCCCAAGCAACTTAATAGTTGGGGCCACCAGTGAGAATATTGGGTGCGTAGGAGTGTGATATCGCCAGGGCAATGGCCACTGATAAGCAGTTAATTTTCTGCCTGTGAGAATCTCTTACTTTGCTCCAATGAGACAATTGTCTGTAAACTCAAGGCCAAGTCTCATTATCTGCTCCATGTGCCACATGTTTGCTCAGAGATTGTCTATTAACCATGGGAGGAGGAGGTGCCATATTGATTCCCTTAGACAGTACAGTATGAGGGTATAGCTTATTGTGTGCCCAGAACATTCCTTCTCTGTATATTTGTATTTATACATATGGGAGGAGGAGGTGCCATATTGATTCCCTTAGACAGTACAGTATGAGGGTATAGCTTATTGTGTGCCCAGAACATTCCTTCTCTGTATATTTGTATTTATACATATGGGAGGAGGAGGTGCCATATTGATTCCCTTAGACAGTACAGTATGAGGGTATAGCTTATTGTGTGCCCAGAACATTCCTTCTCTGTATATTTGTATTTATACATATGGGAGGAGGAGGTGCCATATTGATTCCCTAAGACAGTACAGTATGAGGGTATAGCTTATTGTGTGCCCAGAACATTCCTTCTCTGTATATTTGTATTTATACATATGGGAGGAGGGAGGTGCCATATTGATTCCCTTAGACAGTACAGTATGAGGGTATAGCTTATTGTGTGCCCATAGCTATAAGGTTACACTCAGAATGTATGGTTTTATATGGTAATCTTACTCTTTAGGGTCTAAATGCATGAAGTGTGCGGCTAAAGTCTCAGCTTTGAAAATTCATATGCATTTAGGGGTCTCTACATATCACATACTTCGGAATATTGGGTATCAAACTGTTCAGAAGACCCCTGACATTCACATTTTGAATGTTTTATCCTTGTGCATGAGGATAAGCAGTTGGCCAGATGCCTTAAATTGCAAGTTTTGAGGTGACATTTCATAACTGCAACTAGTAGCAAAGCTCTGGAGTAGAAGTGCATGATTTCCCATTTTTAATTTGTCAGCATGTGGACTTACTAAAAATGTGTTATTTTAGGGTCATTTTACTCTTAAGGATCTCTTTTCACAAATAAGATGTATGGCTAAAATGTCAGCTGAAGAAACTCAAAGGAGTTTAGGGGTCTCTACGTGCCACATACTTGGGTAATTGTAGGCATATTGGGTATCAAGCTGTTCAGAAGACTCCTGGCATTCATATTTTGTATGTTTTATCATTGTGCATAAGGATATGTAGTTGATCAGATGCTTTAAATTGCCAGGCAGAAGTACTATATATGAATGAGTATTTCAGATAAAGGGTAACTGATCCTGCCGTGTGCCTTGTGCGACTGCTGCCATGATCCTGAGTGTAATCCCTGCCGTAAAGCAAGACCAGGCTGTTGAAAAGAAATATCATCAGACAATACCCTCCCCCAACCAACAAAAAACCAAGGGGACTACAAGTAAATCAGTTATTTCAAAAAAGGCTCTTCATTCCCTAACATTACACATGTTTTTATTGGAAAGGCAGTATTCGTTAAATGTTATCCTCTGTGTTATGTAGTCATTTAAGCAGTGGGACAGCAGGTGGCGATGTTGACTTCTAGACTAAGTTAGTGCTCTTCGAGATACTGAGTCAATGCTGAGGGCCAATTACCCCCTGTGCTATGTATTTGGGGAAGGATTATTATGAAATTCTGGTGTCATAGAAAGAGATCTAAGGAGATCTTGGTCCTGCCAGTGTTCCATCATAAGTCCGAGGGTCCTCCAGATGGACAGTGCTGTTCTCTATCCATTGCTATGGTGGGAACCTTGTAAGTTTAACTGAAACATGGAAAATGACACCGATTTTCTAGTTCTCTGTGCTTCCTACTCCTAGGCTGTTCTCTTTCCTATGGTCAGGCTCCTGCCTTGGATCCAGGTGTGTAGCTCTAATTCTCTCTGCTTCTTACACTGAGCTGCTCTCTTCCCCATGGTAAAACAAGAATCATCCCTAGAATATGTGAATTGAATCTTCCCAGATCTTTAGCCTGGTATTGAGCTCTATTTCTCTGTACTTCATGCTCATCATTGCTCTCTTCCCCATGGTCCAGCAGAAACTTCCCCAGGGTAAATAAATCCCATTTTCACCTGCTTCTGGGCCACAGGTGGCAGAACTATGTGGGTCTTCAGTGACATTAAATTGAACTGAGAGCACAATGAATGGCTTGAAATCTTGTTTGGGTGCATCTCCTATAAATCCCTCAGTGAGATCCAGACACTCCTCGTTCTAACTTGTCCCAAGAGCTGAATCTCTACATGGTGTTTAGCAACTGCTTTCTGGGAGGGAGATGCCATAGTGTTTTGTGATCCCTTGTAGAATAATCATCTGGTCCACGTGCATCTAGTTATATACACTTACATTATGTGCATATATGATATGGGGGTGACAGGGGAAAGATGGGGGGCTGTGTCTATATATTATACACTTACATTATGTGCATATATGATATGGGGGTGACAGGGGAAAGATGGGGGGCTGTGCCTATATATTATACACTTACATTATGTGCATATATGATATGGGGGTGACAGAGGAAAGATGGGGGGCTGTGCCTATATATTATACACTTACATTATGTGCATATATGATATGGGGGTGACAGAGGAAAGATGGGGGGCTGTGCCTATATATTATACACTTACATTATGTGCATATATGATATGGGGGTGACAGGGGAAAGATGGGGGGCTGTGCCTATATATTATACAATTACATTATGTGCATATATCATATGGGGGTGACAGAGGAAAGATGGGGGCTGTGCCTATATATTATACACTTACATTATGTGCATATATGATATGGGGGTGACAGAGGAAAGATGGGGGGCTGTGCCTATATATTATACACATACATTATGTGCATATATGATATGGGGGTGACAGGGGAAGATGGGGGGCTGTGCCTATATATTATACACTTACATTATGTGCATATATGATATGGGGGTGACAGAGGAAAGATGGGGGGCTGTGCCTATATATTATACACTTACATTATGTGCATATATGATATGGGGGTGTAACTGGGACAGGGGTTGGTACTGGGTAATCAGAGCGCAGAGTTTCGCACAATTGTGAATGTTCCGCAATACAAACCGGGGATTTTTCATATAGAATTTGCTTTTTCCCTCTAATGTTGCCAAACAGGTTGATCCTGTAATGATCAGAGCAAGGTTTTAAGTCGTCTGTTTGTGGTTAGGTCTCCGTATGTTTATCACAAATACACTCACTTTCCTGCTTTTGGCACGTGTGCATTCTGGCCGTTGTCACGATCTTTTTCATCGTCTGACGCGTGAGGGTATTTAATGCGAATATCACCGGACGCAACGTTACATTTCTTGGTGGATTTCTGACCCATTTTGAGCCAAGACTCTCTGGATATTTAGTTTGGAAATACAGCGACTTTATCTTTAGCTCCCAGTCTTCCAATGTCATCATTTCGTTCAGGAATCACTTTGTCATCAACTCCGAGGTGTCGCCGGTGCCAGGGGAGACAGCGATGTACGTGCCACGGAAAAGGTACATTTAATGGTTTATCTTTATCTTACTGACAGTACATGGGGGATCAGATAGGATCTGTGCAGCCACTGGGACAGAATGTTCTGTTATACAGATAGCTAGAATCTCAGCTGCCATAAAGCAGGACAGGACTGCTGCTTACAATGGGGATCAGATAGGATCTGTGCAGCCACTGGGACAGAATGTTCTGTTATACAGATAGCTAGAATCTCAGCTGCCATAAAGCAGGACAGGACTGCTGCTTACAATGGGGATCAGATAGGATCTGTGCAGCCACTGGGACAGAATGTTCTGTTATACAGATAGCTAGAATCTCAGCTGCCATAAAGCAGGACAGGACTGCTGCTTACAATGGGGATCAGATAGGATCTGTGCAGCCACTGGGACAGAATGTTCTGTTATACACATAACTAGAATCTCAGCTGCCATAAAGCAGGACAGGACTGCTGCTTACAATGGGGATCAGATAGGATCTGTGCAGCCACTGGGACAGAATGTTCTGTTATACAGATAGCTAGAATCTCAGCTGCCATAAAGCAGGACAGGACTGCTGCTTACAATGGGGATCAGGATGAGTGACAGATATTAGAAGAGGAAATGAAGCAGAGAACGGTCCATATAAAATATACAATAACATGAAACCGGTTTCTTTATGATGCAGCAAAATTAAAGGTCACATAACACCTTAAATAGGTTTTAAAACCAACACCGAGGAGAATGAGTTCACTCTTTAGATTGTGTTTAATATAAATGAGATGGGAGGGGGATGATCAGACACAGAATTCTCTTTTATTCTCAGAGAGGTTCAGTTATTTGGATTATCAGTAACGTCTGACTGTCCAGCAGGAACAGCCTTGTTTGTGCTTAGAACAACATTATAGATCAATAAAAAAACACAGAAATTTTGGACCAGTTTTGCTACAATTCAGAAAAAAAAACCCTTCCTGATTCCTGTAAAGAAATATGACATTTCCTGGCAGAGAGTTTGAGTTGCGCTTCTATTTAGGGAACCCAGAGCAGGTTCCGCATATTGTTTTTGTCTGCCGGGGGGGGCCCTTGTGTTTCTGCAGCAGCAAAGACTTTGTGCCTCCCCCCAGCTGATCCTGCAGCAGGATAATGCTTGTATTTGGTTGCTATGGTACAATTTAACCTAGCAACTGCAGTGCTGGGGTCCAAGTTCCTCTTATAGAAAACACTTGGATTTTTCTTCTTTCATCTCTTCCAAGCTTCCCCTTTGGTTTTACATTTTAAAGGCAAAACAAAGATCCTTTCCAGTGGATTCCTTATCTGGGGGTCTGTGACCCCAACTCTGCTGGATCTGTATTCTACAGGAGCTCAGTGTTATCAATGGGACCCTATTTCCCATGCAAAGTTCCCTTCCTGAGGAGCCGGGCCCCCTGCTGCCCCTCTTAATTACTTTTTATTCTTTCCTTTATTTAAACCACTTGGTTCACCTTTAACTTAACTTTTAGAATTTTTAAGAAGGGTTTACTCTGAGCAACTTTTCAATTGGTCTTCATGATTTACTTGTAGTTTTTTTTTTCAATATTTGCCTTAATTTTCAAATTTTTTCCAATTTTCAAATGGGGAGTGGGGTCACTGACCCCATCTAAAAAGAAATGCTCTGTAATGTTACAAATGTGTTGTTATTGCTATTTATTCCTCTTCTTTCTATTCAGGCCTCTCCTATTCATATTTCAGTCTCTTATTCACTTAAATGCATGGTTGCTAGGGGAATTTGGGACCCTAGCAACCAGATGGCTAAAATTGCAAACTGGAGAGCTGCTGAATAAAAAGCTAAATAACTCAAGAACCACAAATAATAAAAAAATAAAGACCAATTGCATCATACCAAGTCTCATCATACGAACAGTTAATTTAAAGGTGAACAACACCTTTAAAGTTCTGCTGCCCAATCTCGATTCCCATAGAAAATGTCATTGGGGTCTCTGTTCCCAAGTGTCTCCGACACTCTCACCCCTCAGACCTCGTCCCTCTGACCAGGAAGTGAGAAACATATTGTTTATGTTCTGAGTAAACGTTGGAGGCTGTTCCTGCTGAATTGTGCTTAGTACAGGGAATACCTATGTACCATAGTTTTATGGGATCTCTCTGTACAGACTATGAGCAAACTTAGGGGCTGTTCCTGCTGAATTGTGCTTAGTACAGGGAATACCTATGCTGCCATAGTTTTATGGGATCTCTCTGTACAGACTATGAGCAAACTTAGGGGACTGTTCCTGCTGAATTGTGCTTAGTACAGGGAATACCTATGCTGCCATAGTTTTATGGGATCTCTCTGTACAGACTATGAGCAAACTTAGGGACTGTTCCTGCTGAATTGTGCTTAGTACAGAGGAATACCTATGCTGCCATAGTTTTATGGGATCTCTCTGTACAGACTATGAGCAAAATTAGGGACTGTTCCTGCTGAATTGTGCTTAGTACAGGGAATACCTATGCATTTGTCATATATATAATACTGAATACAAATGCTATCAGTGTTACTTTGTACTTGGGTACATTTGCCCTAAGGCAATTCTTAGTAATACCTGTATATAAGATAAAGTAGATAACAGAGAGCTGTAGGGCTGTATGTTTATAGTGAAAGTATGAGATATATTTTAGGAACTTCCACTCTAGTTTTTTTTTTGCTGCCCCTTTTACGTGGCATTTGGCTCAGTCTCAGGTGATTCCACTGAAAACCCTTGGGCTCAGCAATTCAACTTTCTTTTTTATATAAGAGGTGCTGGAGACATGTGACCCGGCTCAGCCCCCCCCCAACACAGGGGATTAGTGGACAAAAGGTCCTTTGCAAGAGATGAAGTGGTTTTTACAAGAGAAAAAAGGAAATGTACTGGGCTCTGTGACACCCCTCTAACACCCTGGAGATGGCGCATTCCTTATGTCATTATTTATGAGCAGGATGTAATGTAGGGGGAGCTTCTGTTTTATAATGACCCCTCTTCTTCTTCTTCTTCTTCTTCTTCTGTAGTTTCCTCAGGGGGGTCTGTAATGGGAAACTGATCCTGTACTTTGTGTATATTATACTGTAAATAAAGATCCGCTCCCCCTCACCCAACATCTGTGACATCTGCATAGACACAAATATACCCCCATCTTTCCCCTGTCACCCCCATATCATATATGCACATAATGTAAGTGTATAATATATAGGCACAGCCCCCCATCTTTCCCCTGTCACCCCCATATCATATATGCACATAATGTAAGTGTATAATATATAGGCACAGCCCCCCATCTTTCCTCTGTCACCCCCATATCATATATGCACATAATGTAAGTGTATAATATATAGGCACAGCCCCCCATCTTTCCCCTGTCACCCCCATATCATATATGCACATAATGTAAGTGTATAATATATAGGCACAGCCCCCCATCTTTCCCCTGTCACCCCCATATCATATATGCACATAATGTAAGTGTATAATATATAGGCACAGCCCCCCATCTTTCCCCTGTCACCCTCATATCATATATGCACATAATGTAAGTGTATAATATATAGGCACAGCCCCCCATCTTTCCCCTGTCACCCCCATATCATATATGCACATAATGTAAGTGTATAATATATAGGCACAGCCCCCCATCTTTCCTCTGTCACCCCCATATCATATATGCACATAATGTAAGTGTATAATATATAGGCACAGCCCCCCATCTTTCCTCTGTCACCCCCATATCATATATGCACATAATGTAAGTGTATAATATATAGGCACAGCCCCCCATCTTTCCCCTGTCACCCTCATATCATATATGCACATAATGTAAGTGTATAATATATAGGCACAGCCCCCCATCTTTCCCCTGTCACCCCCATATCATATATGCACATAATGTAAGTGTATAATATATAGGCACAGCCCCCCATCTTTCCCCTGTCACCCTCATATCATATATGCACATAATGTAAGTGTATAATATATAGGCACAGCCCCCCATCTTTCCCCTGTCAACCCCATATCATATATGCACATAATGTAAGTGTATAATATATAGGCACAGCCCCCCATCTTTCCCCTGTCACCCTCATATCATATATGCACATAATGTAAGTGTATAATATATAGGCACAGCCCCCCATCTTTCCCCTGTCACCCTCATATCATATATGCACATAATGTAAGTGTATAATATATAGGCACAGCCCCCCATCTTTCCCCTGTCACCCCCATATCATATATGCACATAATGTAAGTGTATAATATATAGGCACAGCCCCCCATCTTTCCTCTGTCACCCCCATATCATATATGCACATAATGTAAGTGTATAATATATAGGCACAGCCCCCCATCTTTCCCCTGTCACCCCCATATCATATATGCACATAATGTAAGTGTATAATATATAGGCACAGCCCCCCATCTTTCCTCTGTCACCCCCATATCATATATGCACATAATGTAAGTGTATAATATATAGGCACAGCCCCCCATCTTTCCTCTGTCACCCCCATATCATATATGCACATAATGTAAGTGTATAATATATAGGCACAGCCCCCCATCTTTCCTCTGTCACCCCCATATCATATATGCACATAATGTAAGTGTATAATATATAGGCACAGCCCCCCATCTTTCCTCTGTCACCCCCATATCATATATGCACATAATGTAAGTGTATAATATATAGGCACAGCCCCCCATCTTTCCTCTGTCACCCCCATATCATATATGCACATAATGTAAGTGTATAATATATAGGCACAGCCCCCCATCTTTCCCCTGTCACCCCCATATCATATATGCACATAATGTAAGTGTAGAATATAAAAGGATGATGGAGACTGTTCCACAAATGGTATTTTTTACCTAAATCCCTGAAATCACCTGAACTGGCCTATAGAGTATAGCAAAGTGATGCATCTATTGGCTGAAGATTACATGTGTATATTCCTTGTTGTTTTTACCTCCCAATGAGAAGCTTCTGGGGTGGGGGACACACCAGGATTCAGCCATTGCCGGGAACAGGTAAATATTTTTGTCAGCTGTTGATTTAGGGCTGGGGACCTTGAACTTTAATGGGGATGAAGACAATCCTTAAAAAACAGTGACCGTGGGAGCTGTTTCCGCCTTGTTTTGAAACTCTCTTACATATATTTCCTGTGGTTGCAAATAGTTCACATCTTTTCATAATGTACCATTTCCTATATCGCTGTTTATTAGCCGATGGGTAACTGCCAGCTCCTGCCCAGCTGAGTGTGCAACTGCCAGCTCAGGGGTCGCAGCTGGTGCCCAGTCCCTAATGCAGTCGGAAGAGATGTAGTGATGAGAGTTACAGTTCATCCGCACATATGGGGCTCTGTGAGTATCCTGTGCTTTTGTTCTTGGGTGATGTTAAACCAGAACACCCGGTTGAGGTTGAGAGAGTTGCAACTGAACAACATTAATGGTTTTTTTAAGTAACAGCTGCTTCCACCCCCAGCCTTCCTCTGTTTCTACATTTCTGTGGTCAGACCCTAATTGTTGAAGAATGCTTGAAATAAATGTCGCTTTCGCCTGTATCAGCAGGACTTAGGGCTGACGTACATACTGCATAGTACAACATCATTGTATGACTTATTGTGTGCCCAGAACATTCCTTCTCTGTATATTTGTATTTATACATATGGGAGGAGGAGGTGCCATATTGATTCCCTTAGACAGTACAGTATGAGGGTATAGCTTATTGTGTGCCCAGAACATTCCTTCTCTGTATATTTGTATTTATACATATGGGAGGAGGAGGTGCCATATTGATTCCCTTAGACAGTACAGTATGAGGGTATAGCTTATTGTGTGCCCAGAACATTCCTTCTCTGTATATTTGTATTTATACATATGGGAGGAGGAGGTGCCATATTGATTCCCTTAGACAGTACAGTATGAGGGTATAGCTTATTGTGTGCCCAGAACATTCCTTCTCTGTATATTTGTATTTATACATATGGGAGGAGGAGGTGCCATATTGATTCCCTTAGACAGTACAGTATGAGGGTATAGCTTATTGTGTGCCCAGAACATTCCTTCTCTGTATATTTGTATTTATACATATGGGAGGAGGAGGTGCCATATTGATTCCCTTAGACAGTACAGTATGAGGGTATAGCTTATTGTGTGCCCAGAACATTCCTTCTCTGTATATTTGTATTTATACATATGGGAGGAGGAGGTGCCATATTGATTCCCTTAGACAGTACAGTATGAGGGTATAGCTTATTGTGTGCCCAGAACATTCCTTCTCTGTATATTTGTATTTATACATATGGGAGGAGGAGGTGCCATATTGATTCCCTTAGACAGTACAGTATGAGGGTATAGCTTATTGTGTGCCCAGAACATTCCTTCTCTGTATATTTGTATTTATACATATGGGAGGAGGAGGTGCCATATTGATTCCCTTAGACAGTACAGTATGAGGGTATAGCTTATTGTGTGCCCAGAACATTCCTTCTCTGTATATTTGTATTTATACATATGGGAGGAGGAGGGGCCATATTGATTCCCTTAGACAGTACAGTATAAGGGTATAGCTTATTGTGTGCCCAGAACATTCCTTCTCTGTATATTTGTATTTATACATATGGGAGGAGGAGGTGCCATATTGATTCCCTTAGACAGTACAGAATAAGCTTATTGTGCGCAATGAACATTTGCAAATGTAACCGCTATACGTTCTATTCAGATTGCATGCTCTTCAGTCGAGTCACAATTTTCTCTTACTGAATCCTAGGCTGTAACTGCAATACTGGATGTAATACTAGAAATGCCATTTCTTTCTTGGCAAAAGAAATACCAGAAAATAATGTTATCTTGTAAAGTTATAAAATGAATTATACAGTCGTAATGGACAAACACTGTAAACTGAAATGACTTCCCTCTTCTCTACTGACAGTTTTATATCTGTAGTTCTTTACTCTGTTTATATTTCTTTTAATAACATATTCAACTGCCATTAAAAGAGACGCATCTCCCATCTACATCCAACAACAAGTTTTAGGGGTACCCAGGGTACAAATAAGAACTCACCCCAAATCTCCCCCTAACTGACCTTCAGACTGGGCCCCCTTAGCTCATAACAAGGTTACAGATATATAGAAACATTGGGGTAACAGTCACCCTGCTATAGTTCCAGGGGTACCCAGGGTACAAATAAACACTCACCCCAAATCTCCCCCTAACTGACCTTCAGGCTGGGCCCCCTTAGCTCATAACAAGGTTACAGATATATAGAAACATTGGAGTGTCACCCTGCTATAGTTCCAGGGGTACCCAGGGTACAAATAAGCACTCACCCCAAATCTCCCCCTAACTGACCTTCAGACTGGGCCCCCTTAGTTCATAACAAGGTTACAGATATATAGAAACATTGGGGTGTCACCCTGCTATAGTTCCAGGGGTACCCAGGGCACAAATAATCACTCACCCCAAATCTCCCCCTAACTGACCTTCAGACTGGGCCCCCTTAGCTCATAACAAGGTTACAGATATATAGAAACATTGGGGTAACAGTCACCCTGCTATAGTTCCAGGGGTACCCAGGGTACAAATAAACACTCACCCCAAATCTCCCCCTAACTGGCCTTCAGGCTGGGCCCCCTTAGCTCATAACAAGGTTACAGATATATAGAAACATTGGGGTGTCACCCTGCTATAGTTCCAGGGGTACCCAGGGTACAAATAAGCACTCACCCCAAATCTCCCCCTAACTGACCTTCAGACTGGGCCCCCTTAGCTCATAACAAGGTTACAGATATATAGAAACATTGGGGTGTCACCCTGCTATAGTTCCAGGGGTACCCAGGGTACAAATAAACACTCACCCCAAATCTCCCCCTAACTGACCTTCAGACTGGGCCCCCTTAGCTCATAACAAGGTTACAGATATATAGAAACATTGGGGTAACAGTCACCCTGCTATAGTTCCAGGGGTACCCAGGGTACAAATAAACATTCACCCCAAATCTCTCCCTAACTGGCCTTCAGACTGGGCCCCCTTAGCTCATAACAAGGTTACAGATATATAGAAACATTGGGGTGTCACCCTGCTATAGTTCCAGGGGTACCCAGGGTACAAATAAGCGCTCACCCTAAATCTCCCCCTAACTGACCTTCAGACTGGGCCCCCTTAGCTCATAACAAGTTACAGATATATAGAAACATTGGGGTGTCACCCTGCTATAGTTCCAGGGGTACCCAGGGTACAAATAAACACTCACCCCAAATCTCCCCCTAACTGACCTTCAGACTGGGCCCCCTTAGCTCATAACAAGGTTACAGATATATAGAAACATTGGGGAGACCCTGCTGTAGTTCCAGGGGTACCCAAGGCGCTCACCCCAAACTGGCCCTGAGAGTAGGTGCTTTTGGGGGCACACTTTGGGGGTCTATACTATGACCAGTAATATAAATTTACAACCAAACAGACAGTGACACACGAGCAGAGAAATCCATTCATTGAATAAACCTCCCTATTGATTGGCAGCTCCTGGCTGTGCCGTCCCTGTGTACTCATTACTAATGCTTCTCTCTGAGGTCCCTCCCTTTATGTTGCAAACGAGCTCCTCGTTTAAATGACAATAAAGCAGCACCTGCCGGCCGGGCCCTCAGACGGGGGGGGGGGTCTCTTCATTAAGAAATTTGCAGGGGGGCAGCACAATGGCAGTAATTGTTGTCCAATGAGCAGGAAGCACATTCACCAATCACAGCCGGTTACTAAGGGTCCGACCATATGTTCCCTCCCCGCTGGAATGTGATTATCAGGGATCAATGTGGAGAGCAGGGGAGGGCGTCCTTAAAAGCCTGCAATGAAGTCTGTCCATGGAATGGGGGAATTGGCCGGTGTGTGGGGGATCATTAAGGATTCGGTGCAGATCTCAGACAATTGCTGAGCGAGACACAGTGGGTACGGCAGCCCCTCGGAGGTCAGTATGTTTCTGGAGCTGACACTCTAATGCCTTTCATTGTGCCTGGATTTTTAAAATGCAAATATTTGCCCTGTTTTCATTGCCCACCCTTTGGTGCCCCGGAGCTGATTGAATAATCTGCTGCCGTGAGAATGGGGGTGTCTGCAGTCTGGTCTATGCGGAATCGGGGAGTGAGGGTCCCCCCTGCTTAGTATTCTGCTGCAGTCTGCAATTAATGGGCACAAGTTTGTGTCTGCTGGGCATCAGGCTGCTTGGAAGGGGATGGCAGAGAATGGGGGTCTTTATTTTATCACAGGGATGTACACCCTTGTGCAAATAGATTCTGGGTTTTTGGGGTGCCCCCCTCCTCTAATTCCAGTCCATGGACACGAGCAATGGAAAATCCTTCCCGTTCCCAGGCTGGAATTGTTTTGTTCCCTGTCGGCAGTGTAGGAGGATGAGATGCTTGAGCCATGAATGCACGTTTGGCTTTGAGACAGGGGGTTGTTTTTGCTTAGAAATTAACTTATGAATTAGTTGCAGTTGGTCTGTTTAGATTTTGCATGGAATGTTTGCTAGGGTCTGCGTCCCTGGCAACCACACGGCCGACTGATTGTGAGTCCTGATTTGTGTTATGTTGTGTTGAAGAACGCTGCTAATCAAACAAAGGCATGGTTGCTATGCTCAGCAGGCCTAGCAACCAGATAGCTGCAAGATGCTACAACACAAGACAAAAATGTTAATAAAAAGGGCAACTGCAAATCACTGCACTCTCATTTTGTTGATGATATTAATAAAGGGAAGGTCACTGGGAGGTGGTGGTGTTTATGGGGACGCTCCCATCATGTTGTGTTGTGCCTGGAGCTGCCATGTTGGTTGGCAGAGGTACAATGTTTTATTAAAGGGGAGTTGCTGTCTGATCCTTTATTCTCTGCCTGGGGGGATATGAATCACAGACTGTTGTTGCTTTTGTATCTGCTCTCTATGACATGTTGCACCGTGGGAGTGTGTATGAGTGTGTACGTATTTGTGTGTATTTTTTGCATTCACACTTGCCGCCTGTAGGTTCTCGCTGCTGTTGCACAATCTCACGATGTTCGACTTTTTTAAGGATGTGAAAGTGCAGTCGCTGGATATATTGTATGTTTACACTAGTGACACTGGCACGGGCAACTACAGTATGTGTGGATGGGCTTGTGATCCAAAGGGAGAGTCTCCCTGGCCAGTGTTGTACCAAAGAGCTGACAATCACTCACCTCATTCATCTGTAAATCTTGGCATGGGATGGAAGCACCAATGGTGTCAATTGTTTTTTATTCCTTTGATGAATAACAGAGAATGGCAAGGACATCCCCAGAGGAAACATTAGTGTGCCAAGGAGAGCCCCCTGTGCTGTGTGCCGAGGATATCGTCATGCCCTGAGGGCACCTTAGTGTGCAATAAGATAGCCCTGCATGTCCAGTATACTTTAATGTGTCAAGGATAGTCTCATGTCCAGTGGGCACCTTAGTGTGCAATAAGATAGTCCTGCATGCCCAGGATACTTTAATGTGCCAAGGATAGTCCCATGTCCAGTGGGCACCTTAGTGTGCAATAAGATAGCCCTGCATGCCCAGTGTACTTTAATGTGCCAAGGATAGTCTCATGTCCAGTGGGCACCTTAGTGTGCAATAAGATAGCCCTGCATGCCCAGTGTACTTTAATGTGCCAAGGATAGTCTCATGTCCAGTGGGCACCTTAGTGTGCAATAAGATAGTCCTGCATGCCCAGGATACTTTAATGTGCCAAGGATAGTCCCATGTCCCAAGGAAACCCAGTGTGCAGAGGATTAATCTAATGCTTCTCAATGGATTAGAAAACAAATGCTTCCAGGAGCATCGTTTCCAGGGCATCTCTTTTGCCTCATCTAATAAAGTGCATCAATAAAATCCATGATCCACTGTCATAAACTGGCCCCTTATGTAAAACAATGGCTGTGGTTTGCCAACCCGGAGACTGAGGTGCAGAGAGTGGCAGCGGCATTGCCTTATTTATCCAGTGAAATCCCCCAGGAATGTTTCTGCGCTTGTGGTTAGACAGTGATTATGGGCCACAGGCAACTCCGGATTTTTCGATTCACCCCCCTCAGCCATGTGACTCCCAACATTAACTCATTGTGGCAACAGTTTATTGAATCATTCCAGATTTGTAATAATAGGGGGCAATAATGGCTTCAGTTGGGTATCCGCTGCCTGCAGCCCCCTGGCTGTTTTTAAACTGCAGCAGGAAACTCATAATACAGTATTAAACTCTCTGTATAAGTCCCTGTGCCGTAGAGAAATTAGATTGTAAGCTCTGCTGTGCCGGGACTGAAGGGGAAAGCTTTATATTCACTGAATAGTGTATATAGTATAGTGTACTGTATATATTTATATGTATAGTGTATGCTGAAATCCGAGCAAAAGGAAAGTGTGCATGGGGGCAAACATAGCCAGGGGCCCTATTGTTGGCCCCACAGCAGATATTATCGGGGGCAGGTCAGGCAGAAAAGAAATGACTGGGTAAGAGTCTGCTGCTCCCTTGTCTGTGCTTTATATTCTCCTGCCTTGGGGGAAACACTATATCTAAGTCTGAGCATTGTCAGGTTCAACATAATGGGCAGATTCCATCAAATCCATTAATAAAACCAGTCCTGGTAAAAAATGAAAGGTCTTTTTATTTCCATTGCATCGGCTAATGGACTTGTAACTGGTCATTGGCAGAATATGGAGCCGCGGGGTTAAATATAAAAAAAGGGACCATGTCTAAGTGCCGTTAAATGTTATTGCCCGGTCATGCAGAGGAAGCATTTACCCATCTAATAGTCTAGGGGTCAGCGATCACCTCCAGACAGGGGCGTAACTACCGAGGAAGCAGACCCTGCAACTCCAGGGGGTATAGGGGACCCAAAAAATTAGTAATTTTAACATATATTTGTAAAAAAGGACAACCTGCAGATGTGATAAAATTAATTCACTGTAGGGCCCTGTAACATCTAGTTACATCACTGACTCCAGAGCAGTAACTATAGAGGAAGCAGACCCTGTGGCTGCAGGAGGTATAGGAGGCCATAATTAATAGGCACTATGAATATACAGTATATTGGTAAAACAGGGCAACCTCTGGATATGTCGGGGGGACCCAGTATTTGCAGTGGGGCCCAGTAATATCTGGTTACCCCACTGCCAGAGAGGAAGGGGCATGGGTAGACATGGCAACCACCAACCCTGCCGTGTGGGCTCTACATTTTCAGTCCATTTATAGGGGAGCAAAGCTGTTCTGGGGTGTCTATTTGGTTCCATTGGGGATAGTGAAGGAGCAATGTTAGGGGGTTACTTCTCCTTTAAAAAGACAAACATTTGCAGAGACTAAAGACCAGAAACCCCAATTCCCAGTGCCGGGAATTGTAATTTTGCGGGGAGACATTTGGCACCCAAGCAGGGAGACATGGTTATAGAGCAGATGGGTGCAGGCTCCGGGTGCCATCTGAATGGGACATACTCTACACTTGATGCCAACGGGTTTAACAGGGAATAAAGAGCCGGGAAGTCTGGACGCTGAACTATAACTCCCTGCAGTAAAAAACAGCACTTCTGCTTCATACAAAGCTCTGTAGAAGTACAGGATAAAAATAACTGTCTGTCAATAAGAATAAATTATCCTTTTGTTTGTTATTGGGTTTGTGGCGCTGACACAAAACTATTGTCACCACATCTGATCCCAATAAACGGCCCCTAACACCCCCCCCCCGACGTGACGTGAGATGCGGAATCAATGGGAACAGGGTCAGACGGGGCTGGAGGGCTGCCCCCCCCCCACTGTGCTGGAGGCCGGGGACGGATAATGCAAAGGGGCAGCCAGGCAGGAGGAGGGGGGAATATCGACACCACAATCTCTATAAAAACCCCTTTGTTGTCACCCACTGGGATATTCCTAATGGTTTGGGACAAGTAGCGTTTCGGGGAATGTCTGTAATCTACTTACACTGCGTCTGCCCCAATTGGGTCATTTGGAACAGTCACATGCTCAACCTTAACCCTTGGCCGACAGGAGGGCTTCAGGGCAGGGAAACCTTCTACGTTGTCCCATAGTTAAATTCATTGGGGCTGCCATATTGCTTATCCGCATTGCTCACAGGCAAACACCACCAGTATATATATATATATATACTGGACGAAGGTTCCAGTAAGGAACCGAAACGTTGGATCTTCAATAAACACTTGCTTATGAATATCGCCTTGGTGTGAATATCCTTGGAGTGCTGTCAATATTTGCAGAATGGATTTATATGTTTCGGACTAGCACCCAGGTATCCTGTTTTCCTTATGGTTGTGCACTCCACTCCCTCTGTGTATATATATATATATATATATATATATATATATATATATATATATATATGGGACCGGTTATCCGAAATGCTCAGGACCTGGGGGTTTCCGGATAACGGATCTTTCCGTAATTTTGGTCTTCATGCCTTAAGTCTACTAGAAATTCATTTAAACATTAAATAAACCCAATAGGCTGGTTTTGCCTCCAATAAGGATTAATTATATCTTAGTTGGGATCAAGTACAAGCGACTGTTTTATTATTACACAGAAAAAGGAAATCCTTTTTACAAATTTGGATTATTTGGATAAAATTGAGTCTATGGGAGACAGCCATTCCGTAATTCGGAGCTTTCTAGATATCAGGTTTCCAGATAAGGGATCCTATACCTGTATATGTAATATGGCAATTCACACCATCCACACCTACCTTTTAGAAAGCAAGAGCCAAAAATATATGACTCTTAGGTTACACCCTTAAAGGGATATTATAGCCTTTTTATTGCAGGGTTAATATGGCCTTTATTTTTCTGTAACTAGTCTATAAAACACATTGCCCCAGTCCATTCTACACGTGGAGTCGTTGCGTCTGCCTGTCTAACTGTCACTTTTTATTGCTGAGAGCCGCCATCTTGGTTCTGATGATCCCGTTTAATGAAGCGGCTCCCTCTGCTGGCCGAATATTCTTGACTTAGGGTAGAAAACTATAAATAGTAAAGAGAACTGGGCTCGTCCTGATAAAACAACCTCAAACCTTAATTTTAAGTCTCCAGATGATGCTGCACTAACATTCCAAGTTTGCTTTAACTCATAAGTGATGTAGGCTGCTGGGCGTGGTTTAGTGGACAAGAGGGCGTGGCCTAACACAGTTATGAAGGCGACCATCGATTTGGGATTTCAAAGCACATCATGTAGTTAGACCATATTTGTTACTAGGACAGAGCTGACTTCTGCGTGCGTGTGTTGTCTTGATTCCCATGACAATCTATATGGACTAATGCCCCTCCCCCATACACTTGGTCGCACAGAACAAAGAGGTTATTCTAGAACTTTCCCTGATAAAAGTAGAGGAAGAGATCTACTACTAATCACTATATAGCCACTGAGTCAAATATTAAACAGCCCTTGTGTAAAGGTTACAACTAAATCACTCGATTATTAATGCGCTGGTGACAGCAGGAGGGAATGTTATTTGTCTCTTCCAATCTCAGCTGTTTAGTTACGACCATTCCAAGCAAATCCCCCTTAAATATAAAATACAGTATAAGGGTATAGCTTATTGTCTGCCCAGAACATTGCTTCTCTGTATATTTGTATTTATACATATGGGAGGAGGAGGTGCCATATTGATTCCCTTAGACAGTACAGTATGAGGGTATAGCTTATTGTGTGCCCAGAACATTCCTTCTCTGTATATTTGTATTTATACATATGGGAGGAGGAGGTGCCATATTGATTCCCTTAGACAGTACAGTATGAGGGTATAGCTTATTGTGTGCCCAGAACATTCCTTCTCTGTATATTTGTATTTATACATATGGGAGGAGGAGGTGCCATATTGATTCCCTTAGACAGTACAGTATGAGGGTATAGCTTATTGTGTGCCCAGAACATTCCTTCTCTGTATATTTGTATTTATACATATGGGAGGAGGAGGTGCCATATTGATTCCCTTAGACAGTACAGTATGAGGGTATAGCTTATTGTCTGCCCAGAACATTCCTTCTCTGTATATTTGTATTTATACATATGGGAGGAGGAGGTGCCATATTGATTCCCTTAGACAGTACAGTATGAGGGTATAGCTTATTGTCTGCCCAGAACATTCCTTCTCTGTATATTTGTATTTATACATATGGGAGGAGGTGCCATATTGATTCCCTTAGACAGTACAGTATGAGGGTATAGCTTATTGTGTGCCCAGAACATTCCTTCTCTGTATATTTGTATTTATACATATGGGAGGAGGAGGTGCCATATTGATTCCCTTAGACAGTACAGTATGAGGGTATAGCTTATTGTCTGCCCAGAACATTCCTTCTCTGTATATTTGTATTTATACATATGGGAGGAGGTGCCATATTGATTCCCTTAGACAGTACAGTATGAGGGTATAGCTTATTGTGTGCCCAGAACATTCCTTCTCTGTATATTTGTATTTATACATATGGGAGGAGGAGGTGCCATATTGATTCCCTTAGACAGTACAGTATGAGGGTATAGCTTATTGTGTGCCCAGAACATTCCTTCTCTGTATATTTGTATTTATACATATGGGAGGAGGGAGGTGCCATATTGATTCCCTTAGACAGTACAGTATGAGGGTATAGCTTATTGTCTGCCCAGAACATTGCTTCTCTGTATATTTGTATTTATACATATGGGAGGAGGAGGTGCCATATTGATTCCCTTAGACAGTACAGTATGAGGGTATAGCTTATTGTCTGCCCAGAACATTCCTTCTCTGTATATTTGTATTTATACATATGGGAGGAGGAGGTGCCATATTGATTCCCTTAGACAGTACAGTATGAGGGTATAGCTTATTGTCTGCCCAGAACATTCCTTCTCTGTATATTTGTATTTATACATATGGGAGGAGGTGCCATATTGATTCCCTTAGACAGTACAGTATGAGGGTATAGCTTATTGTGTGCCCAGAACATTCCTTCTCTGTATATTTGTATTTATACATATGGGAGGAGGAGGTGCCATATTGATTCCCTTAGACAGTACAGTATGAGGGTATAGCTTATTGTCTGCCCAGAACATTCCTTCTCTGTATATTTGTATTTATACATATGGGAGGAGGTGCCATATTGATTCCCTTAGACAGTACAGTATGAGGGTATAGCTTATTGTGTGCCCAGAACATTCCTTCTCTGTATATTTGTATTTATACATATGGGAGGAGGAGGTGCCATATTGATTCCCTTAGACAGTACAGTATGAGGGTATAGCTTATTGTGTGCCCAGAACATTCCTTCTCTGTATATTTGTATTTATACATATGGGAGGAGGTGCCATATTGATTCCCTTAGACAGTACAGTATGAGGGTATAGCTTATTGTGTGCCCAGAACATTCCTTCTCTGTATATTTGTATTTATACATATGGGAGGAGGAGGTGCCATATTGAGTCCCTTAGACAGTACAGTATGAGGGTATAGCTTATTGTGTGCCCAGAACATTCCTTCTCTGTATATTTGTATTTATACATATGGGAGGAGGAGGTGCCATATTGATTCCCTTAGACAGTACAGTATGAGGGTATAGCTTATTGTGTGCCCAGAACATTCCTTCTCTGTATATTTGTATTTATACATATGGGAGGAGGAGGTGCCATATTGATTCCCTTAGACAGTACAGTATGAGGGTATAGCTTATTGTGTGCCCAGAACATTCCTTCTCTGTATATTTGTATTTATACATATGGGAGGAGGTGCCATATTGATTCCCTTAGACAGTACAGTATGAGGGTATAGCTTATTGTGTGCCCAGAACATTCCTTCTCTGTATATTTGTATTTATACATATGGGAGGAGGAGGTGCCATATTGAGTCCCTTAGACAGTACAGTATGAGGGTATAGCTTATTGTGTGCCCAGAACATTCCTTCTCTGTACATTTGTATTTATACATATGGGAGGAGGAGGTGCCATATTGATTCCCTTAGACAGTACAGTATGAGGGTATAGCTTATTGTGTGCCCACAACATTCCTTCTCTGTATATTTGTATTTATACATATGGGAGGAGGAGGTGCCATATTGATTCCCTTAGACAGTACAGTATGAGGGTATAGCTTATTGTGTGCCCAGAACATTCCTTGGCTATGAAGTCGGTCTCTGCATTATAAGATTATTATTATCATACACCTGCCAGAAGTACCAGCCGCTGAGTAAGAGAGACGTCTCTACTGGATTTGGGAGACTGAGGGATTATCTGACAGATCCCACTAATGGCCCAGTTGCTTTTCAGTGACAGGTGCTATAATAATTTAGGATATTACAGGCAACACTGTATCCCTCCTCCTCATAGGTTCATCACTAGTAGTTACTGGGCCCCCAGCAGAATCAGTTTGGGGCCCCTGTAACTATAGATGGTAGATCACAAACATATATTACATGTATTTGCACTGGGTGGGATTTTGGGTCTCGGCCAATTGATTCGGTTTAAAAGCTTGAAACACAGAAATTTTAAATTTACTCTGGAATAATGACTTTGTCTCACAGAAATGTGTTTTTCCCAGTGTCTCGCCTTGAAATACACTGATTTAATAAGATGTGGTCATCAGAACTTGGGCCCAAAACCATCAGTAACGTTTAAAGGGGAACTACACCCAACAACAGTTTTGCCTACTGAAAGAAAATGGAATTGTAAGAAGTTTCCCTGTTCATTCTGCATTTTCAGACAGACAGACAATAGCAATAACAGTACAGAGAAAGGGACAGACACAATGACAGTTACACAGAACTATAAACCCAGTGAGAATGAGGAATGAATGGATATTGGGAAGTTGTATCGGGAGTCAGAAGCAGCAGTGCAGAGAAGAGAAAGGGACAGACACAATGACAGTTACACAGAACTATAAACCCAGTGAGAATGAGGAATGAATGGATATTGGGAAGTTGTATCAGGAGTCAGAGGCAGCAGTGCAGAGAAAGGGACAGACACAATGACAGTTACACAGAACTATAAACCCAGTGAGAATGAGGAATGAATGGATATTGGGAAGTTGTATCAGGAGTCAGAAGCAGCAGTGCAGAGAAGAGAATGAGGAATGAATGGATATTGGATATTGGGAAGTTGTTAAGAATAATTTTTCCCATTAAGGCACAAATAAGGATTTAAGGCAATTTCATGTTTTTGGTGCAGGTGTCGTTGTGAAAATTTGTAGCAATCGGTACATTTTTATAGAGGGTTTCCGGGTTTATTGCCAGTGATTTCCCTGCGTTGCATTTACATAGTAAGTGAATATCATAAAAGCTTTAGGTACACTGTTTGACTTCCATAAAGGGAAAAGCTTCTTAAAGGGGTTGTTCCCCTTTAAATTAACTGTTAGTATGATATAGAGAGGGATATTCTGAGACAATTTGTAATTGGTTTTCATTTTTTATTATTTGTGGTTTTTGACTAATTTAGCTTTTTATTTAGCAGGTCTCCAGTTTGCAATTTCGGTTATCTGGTTTCTAGGGTCCAATTTACCCTAGCAACCATGCACTGATGTGATTAAGACACATGAATTATGAAAAGGCAAGGCAAGAATAGTAAGATGAGCAATAACAATACATTTGGAGCAGTACACTACATTTGTTTTTAGATGGGGGTCAGTGACCCCCCACTTGAAAGCCAGAAAAAGAAGGCAAATAATTAAAAAAACTACAAAAAAATAAACAATGAAGACCAAAAGAAAAGTTGCTTAACTATGGCTAGTCTATAACATACTAAAAGTTCACTTAAAGGTGAACCACCCCTTTAAAACTGACAATGGGGGGGATACAGAGGATACTAAGGTCAGTCGGAGGAGGGGCAGAAGAGTAAAGGGGAGGGGCTCAAGAGACAGAAGGAGGAGCCCAAGAGACGGGGGAGAGCCCAAGAGACAGGAGGAGGAGCCCAAGGGATGGGGAGAGCCCAAGAGACAGGAGGAGGAGCCCAAGAGACAGTTGGAGGAGCCCAAGAGACAGAGGGTGTGGCCCAAGAGACAGGAGGAGGAGCCCAAGAGACAGGGGGAGGTACCCAAGAGACAGGAGGAGGAGCCCAAGAGACAGAGAGTGGGGCCCAAGAGACAGGAGGAGGAGCCCAAGAGATAGGAGGAGGAGCCCTAGAGACAGAGAGTGGGGCCCAAGAGACAGGAGGAGGAGCCCAAGAGACAGAGGGTGGAGCCCAAGATACAGGAGGAGGGGTCCAAGAGACAGAAGGAGGAGCCCAAGAGACAGGGGGAGGTGCCCAAGAGACAGGAGGAGGAGCCCAAGAGACAGGGGGTGGGGCCCAAGAGACAGGAGGAGGAGCCCAAGAGACAGGAGGAGGAGCCCAAGAGACAGGGGAGGTGCCCAAGAGACAGGAGGAGGAGCCCAAGAGACAGAGGGTGGGGCCCAAGAGACAGGAGGAGGTGCCCAAGAGACAGGAGGAGGTGCCCAAGAGACAGAGGGTGGGGCCCAAGAGACAGGAGGAGGTGCCCAAGAGACAGGAGGAGGTGCCCAAGAGACAGAGGGAGGGGCCCAAGAGACAGAGGGTGGGGCCCAAGAGACAGGAGGAGGTGCCCAAGAGACAGGAGGAGGTGCCCAAGAGACAGAGGGAGGGGCCCAAGAGACAAGTAGGTGCAGTTCCAAGGTTACAAAAAGGGCTGGTATGGGGCAGTTCAAGAATAATATGGGTGGGGTTATGACATATGTAAAGGGCATTAAAAAAATGTATAAAATTGTTGGTAGTGATCAGTCGACTAATATCGGGGGTCCCCTGGGGGAAGGTCGTGCTCAGGGGGGTAACTACAGAGGAAGCAGACTCTGCGGCTGCCGGGGGGCCCATGAGGTATAGGGGGCCCCATGAGGCCCCAATTCATATACAGTTTCAAAATATTGATAAAACAAGTCAACCTCTAGACATTTTTGGGGCCTGAAAAAGAATTTGCTGTGGGGCCCAGTAATATCTAGTTACACCACTGGTCCTACTGACTTACTAGTATGGGACCCCATAATAACTGATGCACTACTCCTAACCCCCACCTGGCACCTTCTTTCCTCATCTGATAGGCCAGTGATCCCCAACCAGTAGCTCGTGAGTAACTTGTTGCTCCCCAACCCCTTGGATGTTGTTCCCAGTGGCCTCAAAGCAGGGGCTTATGTTTGAATTCCAGGCTTGGAGGCAAGTTTTTGTTGTATAAAAAACAGTTGTACTGCCAAACAGAGTCTCCTATAGGCTGCCAGTCCACATAGGGGCTACCAGTAGCCAATCACAGTCCTTCATTGGCATCCTCAGGAACTATTCCCATGCTTATGTTGCTCCCCAACCCTTCTACCCATATGAATGTGGCTCACATGTGAAAAAGTTTGGGGATCCCTGTTATAGACTATTATCCAGCACAGGTACAGCCCCTCCTCCACCATGGGAATCCAGCTGCAGACTGTGTTTGCTTCCATGCAGCCATGCAAATATGCCTATGACTTGCTCATTCGCCCTGCAGTACGCGAGGGGTTATATACTTCTATTTGTTATGGGATAAGGTAACCACCCAACCTGTCTGTCACAGCCCCATATTTAAACAATATGACAAGTGGCTACACACACACACTCAGACACACTCACACAATCACAATCACACACTCATACTCACTCATGCTCAAACACACACACTGACTCTCACACACTCAAACACACACTCACTCTCTCACACACACACTCACTCTCAAACACACTCACACACACTCACACTCAGACACACACACACTTCTGCTCAAACACACACACTGACTCTCACACACACACTCACACTGAAACACACACTCACTCTCTCTCTCACACACACATACACTCACTCTCAAACACACTCTCACACACTCACACTCAAACACACACTCACTCTCTCTCTCTCTCTCACACACACATACACTCACACTCACTCTCAAACACACTCTCACACACTCACACTCAAACACACACTCACTCACACTCAAACTCTCACACACACTCACTCAAACACACACACTCACACACACATACATTCACACTCACACACTCACTCACACTCTCACACTCACACTCACATACACTCACTCAAAAACACAGACACACTCACACACAGACACACTTGTTGCAGGGGGGGTTGCGCTGCTGCTGGGGAGGAAGTTTAGTGACCTAAAGTGAAGAGGAGGAGGAGGAGAAGTGACAGCTCCTGAATTGTTTTGGTCAGTAGAAGAGACAGTGTGAGAGCAGAATGTGAGCTCTGAGCAAAGTCTACGGCGAAATACCTGCATTTCCCAAGCCCCTATCTTCCTGGATCTTGGGCAGGTTTTAAGTCTGAGAATCGAAGTGCAACTTGGCTCCCCGATGCACAGGAACAGTTTGGCACCTGGCTCAGGTAAGGGCCCCTTTCTGCTGGGCCGGAGGGGGTTGGTTACTAATAGATTGTGAGCACAGTGGGCTCAGAGAAGCGCAGCGGCAGCCACAGATACAGAATATCAGAATCCAATAGCTGATACTTTATTTGCTGTTTGTTACTAAGATTTCAAAGCAAGTTTTCCTTGTTGTGAAGTTTCTGGGAAACAATGTCCTTGTTGGAACATTTAGCAGGTGAATCCATTCAGGGGTGGGGCCCCCGCCAAGCATCAGTAGGGCCCCTGTCAATAAATGCACAAAAGGTATATTATATTTTGTATTTGACACAATCATTTTTCAGCATTCCGTCACAGGGCCTCTAAGCTGCTTTATTCAAGAGTCATTTCTGTTTGTGCCCACTAGGGGCACATTTTTTTATAGGAATGTATGGATGCTATTTACTATCGGGCCCTCGTCATGGCAGCTCCCAAATCTGTAATGAATCCAGCAAATGAGGCACAGGGAGCCCTGAACAATTTATTGCTTTTTTTGTGTGTGTGTTTCCTATAGTGAATAGTAACACAAAGGAAAGGGTTAGTTGTCCTTTAACACGCACCAGATTATTGCAGCCTGTGTAACTGAGAGGAAACCAGTTTAAACCAATGTCTGGGCTCCCTGTGAATACGTTGAACTGGGAGCTTACAGCCTTAAAGGGGTTGTTTCCCTTTAAGTTCACTTTTATTATGTTATAGAATGGCCAATTCTAAGCATCTTTTCATTTTATCTTTATTATCTCTTTTTTTTTATAGCTTTTGAATTATTTGCCTTCTTCTTCTGACTCTTTCCACCTTTCAAATAGGGGTCACTGACCCCATTTAAATAACAAATGCTCTGTAAGCCTACAAATGTATTGTTATTGCTACTTTTTATTCCTCATCTTTCTATTCAGGCCTCTCCTATTCATATTCCAGTCTCTTATTCAAATTAATGCATGGTTGCTAGGATTATTTGGATACTAGCAACCAGATTGCTGACTCTTTCCAGCTTTCAAATAGAAGGGTCGCTGACCCATCTTAAAAAGACAAATGCTCCACAAGGCTACCGTTTCTTTGTTATTGTTACTTTTTATTCCTCATCTTTCTATTCAGGCCTCTCCTATTCATATTCCAGTCGCTTATTCAAATCAGTGCATGGTTGCTAGGGGAATTTGGACCCTAGCAACCAAATGGCTGAAATTGCAAACTGGAGAGCTGTTGAATAAAAAGCTAAATAACTAAAAAAAAAACACAAATAATAAAAAATGAAAACCAATTGCAAATGGTCTCAGAATATCACTCTCTACATCATACTGACAGTTAATTTAAAGACAAAGAACTCCTTCAATTAATGTCAGTAGTATAGGGAAATTACTTTAGTAAAACGAGGTCCCTGTAATGTCCACTTTAAGGAATATAATTGGTTTCTCCTGGGCTTGGGGACTAAACACGGTCTTAGAGAATTTGGCTTCATTTTTGTGATTGGTTGCCTCTGGCAACACATATTACTGGGCAGGGATTCAGCATGAGGAACAGTCTGTGTACAGCGCTGAGTACATCTGCCATATTATCAGAATTAATAACGTATCTCTTATTAGCTAAAAAAGATAGAGATGGTAGGGAAAGATGGAGAGGCTAATGCAAGATGGAGACAGTAGGGCAAGCTGGAGACGGTAAGACAAGGTGGAGACGGTAAGACAAGGTGGAGATGGTAGGGCAAGATGGAGACATTAGGACAAGACGGAGAAGGTAGGGCAAGGTGGAGCCGGTAGGGAAAGGTGGAGATTTCGGGCAAGGTGGATATGGCAGGGCAGCAAGACGGAGACAGTCGAGCAAGATGGAGACAGTAGGGCAACATGACACAGTAGGGTATGGAGACAGTAGATTGGGGGGGGTCTGTACAAAGGAATTGGGGGATAAGTTATCAAAAAGTCTTTACAACAAAAACGATTTTTGATGTTTTGGAAGTCTTCTTCCTTTCAACTGTTTCACCTTTCCCAAAATCCTAATGGTGACAAAAAGCCTTGACTGGCTGCTGTGCTAAAGGTCTAAGTAATGCTAATGACAGTAAAGATTAGTGGATGTGATTTGCTCTACCTCCCCCCCCCCCCCAATAATCTCACAGTGAGACTTAAGGGTGGGGGCACAGAATCACCTCAGAATTGCCATGTGTGCCCCCACTCTAAGACACAGTCACTTGCAGTCAGTATGTAGGACTTCTAATATCCTTATCATTTACAGTAGGGGGTACATTATCCCTTATAATACATGAGTGATACTCAGAGTTCCCTGTATAACTCAGCCTGCAGCCTTGTGCCTTTATATGGTCACAGAACAACCCCTCAGTGACTTCTAATATCCTTATCATTTACAGTAGGGGGTACATTATCCCTTATAATACATGAGTGATACTCAGAGTTCCCTGTATAACTCAGCCTGCAGCCTTGTGCCTTTATATGGTCACAGAACAACCCCTCAGTGACTTCTAATATCCTTATCATTTACAGTAGGGGGTACATTATCCCTTATAATACATGAGTGATACTCAGAGTTCCCTGTATAACTCAGCCTGCAGCCTTGTGCCTTTATATGGTCACAGAACAACCCCTCAGTGACTTCTAATATCCTTATCATTTACAGTAGGGGTACATTATCCCTTATAATACATGAGTGATACTCAGAGTTCCCTGTATAACTCAGCCTGCAGCCTTGTGCCTTTATATGGTCACAGAACAACCCCTTAGTGACTTCTAATATCCTTATCATTTACAGTAGGGGGTACATTATCCCTTATAATACATGAGTGATACTCAGAGTTCCCTGTATAACTCAGCCTGCAGCCTTGTGCCTTTATATGGTCACAGAACAACCCCTCAGTGACTTCTAATATCCTTATCATTTACAGTAGGGGGTACATTATCCCTTATAATACATGAGTGATACTCAGAGTTCCCTGTATAACTCAGCCTGCAGCCTTGGGCCTTTATATGGTCACAGAACAACCCCTCAGTGACTTCTAATATCCTTATCATTTACAGTAGGGGGTACATTATCCCTTATAATACATGAGTGATACTCAGAGTTCCCTGTATAACTTAGCCTGCAGCCTTGTGCCTTTATATGGTCACAGAACAACCCCACAGTGACTTTTACAGAAAGGGGGGTGGAGGCTATTATTGGCTACAAAACATATTTTGGAAAGTGAAAGAATCTCAGATCCCTTTACGGTTCCGCTAACTGGAAAAGAAAATGGGACAAGGAAGTGTTTATTTTTCGCACTGATGAGAAATCAAGAGGAAAAAGTCTAATAATACTTTTGTCAACAGGGGTTCCCAACACCCCTCACTTGGCTTTACAATAACTCATAAGTTATTTTGGGGTCCTCTTAGGGCTTCACTCCTACACTTGGGGTCCCCTGTACTTGCGGCATCCAAGCTACTATCTAGTTCTAACTGCCTCAATCGTAGGAACCTCTCTCACTCTTCCTCAGTCATGGGGTCCCCCCATCTGGGCTTTTCAATACCCTCTGTCAAGGTGAGCTTCCCCTTTAACAAGCCCAAGGCCTTTAGCCGCCCAGTCGTGTGGATGAATGATGTTTCTTTATTTTACCTTTTTATCCTACATATTATTTTATCCTTCTGCACTTGCTGGATGCAGGGAAGTTGGAACAAATCCACCAGAACAGTAACAAAGAGAGAGGAAACTCGTCAGAAGAAAATGTCAGCGAGAGAAAGCGCAGGGCTGCTAAACGACTTGTCTCTTTAAAATGTTTTTTTCACTTCTGCCTTCAACACAATGTCGCATTGTTTGCCGCATTCCTTGCTGGTGCATGTATCCCAGTTTCCCTTTATTCTCAACTATGCAACTATTTATTGGCCCAATATTCACCCCCCCGGGTCTTTAACCAATTAATAAGGATCAGAGTAAAAAAACGTTTTACACGGCGACAGATATAGAGCTAGAAATCTGGAATCACATAAAGCTTTATGAATATTATCATTGGTTTTGATGTTCTACCACTAGGTGGCGCATTTAGAAGAAATCAGGAATGGAGACAAAGCTCAGTTGACATCAGTGGAATATGGCACTGCTGCAAAGACATTATCCATCTCGGCATTCTTATAACACATTAAGGAGTCAAGTCAGATACTCAGACTAAATAGGGGGCATCATATATTTAATAGGGTGCAGGGCACGACGCTAAGACTCTAAAACAACGTTGGATTTGGAAGTCTGGCATTCGGTATTGAGCTCATTATCCACTTGGACAGAGTTTACTTGGCCTTTGCTTAACTCAGAGTCCGAGTTCAGTTCAGATTTTTGGCTTCCGAGTCATGAGGAACCACAGGCCAAAAATCTTCCTCCTCAACTAATAGTTTCAATCCCCCAATAGAGAGTTTGGATCTGTTACTGATCAATCTGCAGCCGTCTGGAGGGATCAGAGCTGCACCCCGATATTTCCCCAAAGTGAAAAAGCCTTGACATGTATTTCACCCCTGTGGTTTATTCTGAAATATGAATTTGGGAACCAGAGAGCAAGTGTCTCCATCCCTGGCTCACTCTGTTCTCTGCCGGACACTTGAAGGGGTTGTTCCCCTTTAAATTAACTGTTAGTAGGACCTAGAGAGGGATATTTTGAGCCAATTTGCCATTGGTGTTAATTTTTTATTATTTGTGGTTTTTGAGTTATTTAGCAGCGCCTCGATTTTTAATTTCAGCAGTCTGGTTGCTAGGGTCCAAATTGCCCTAGCAACCATGCATTTATTTGGATAAGAGGCTGGAATATGAATAGGTAAGGATTGAATAGAAAGATGAGTCATAACAAGTAACAATAACAATACATGTGTAGCCTTACAGAGCATTTGTTTTTTTATATGGGTCAGTGACCTCCGTTTGAAAGCCGGGATGACTCAGAAGAAGAAGGCAAAGAATACAAAAACCTATTTTAAATGAAGACCAACTGGAAAGTTACATAGAATTGGTACATTCTATAACATTCTAAAAGTAAACTTAAAGGTGAATGCCTTTTAAAGGGGGATGAGTTTTAAGCTGTTAGGGGTGCTGGGAGTTGTAGTCCAACAGCTAATGGCAAAGCCAGAACTAGGGGTAGTTCTGCAATTATTTTTATCCTTGCATATTATTCATGACCCAAGATCCCTAGCTTATGGGCCCCACTGGTTTATAGGGCCACACTTTTAATTTCACACATTGCGATTGCTTCTTTTAGGAGCTGTTTCTAACCGGCTGTTTGCATTCTCCGCACTGCTGGTCCTGACTCCTGAAACAATGTAGCAGAAGCCAGCAGGAGGAGAACTGACTTCTGCTACAGTGTTTTAAGAGTCAGAAAAAAGCCAAACACAAGAATAAATGTAGCGCTAAATGTAGATCTGATCCTCTCGCTCAACAAGATGGACATAAAAAATAGGGCTAAATAAAAATATTGTGTATGCAAATATCCGGGGCCACAACGACCTGTGCAAACAACCACAAACTTATGAGAGGTTTCCGGGTCTGCGTGATGTTTCGATTTAATTCTGCAGCTCAAACTGAGCCTTCGTGGAACGGAACAAAAGCCCCTCGAGCCGACGGATTGCTCTGCCATATCCCCATCTGGTTCCTACAGAATCCGAGAGGGGGGACAACAAATCCCTCTTTCATGGGCTCCCCAGTTTATTGTTTCTCTGGAGTTTGTTGGGCCCCAGGCTTTCCTGCACAGCTGGACTGGAACAACATTTTCAGGAGCTAAAAATACGTCTCCTTTGAAGCCACATTTGTGCATTTCTATCACTTACATTGGGACACTCGGCCCTTTCTCTGTACAGCCAGGAACTCGCATTCTCTCATCTGTGTCATTAGATTGTGTGCAACCAGTAATGTACCCCCTACTGTAAATGATAAGGATATTAGAAGTCACTGAGGGGTTGTTCTGTGACCATATAAAGGCACAAGGCTGCAGGCTGAGTTATACAGGGAACTCTGAGTATCACTCATGTATTATAAGGGGTAATGTACCCCCTACTGTAAATGATAAGGATATTAGAAGTCACTGAGGGGTTGTTCTATGACCATATAAAGGCACAAGGCTGCAGGCTGAGTTATACAGGGAACTCTGAGTATCACTCATGTATTATAAGGGATAATGTACCCCCTACTGTAAATGATAAGGATATTAGAAGTCACTGAGGGGTTGTTCTATGACCATATAAAGGCACAAGGCTGCAGGCTGAGTTATACAGGGAACTCTGAGTATCACTCATGTATTATAAGGGATAATCTACCCCCTACTGTAAATGATAAGGATATTAGAAGTCACTGAGGGGTTGTTCTGTGACCATATAAAGGCACAAGGCTGCAGGCTGAGTTATACAGGGAACTCTGAGTATTACTCATGTATTATAAGGGGTAATGTACCCCCTACTGTAAATGATAAGGATATTAGAAGTCACTGAGGGGTTGTTCTGTGACCATATAAAGGCACAAGGCTGCAGGCTGAGTTATACAGGGAACTCTGAGTATCACTCATGTATTATAAGGGATAATGTACCCCCTACTGTAAATGATAAGGATATTAGAAGTCACTGAGGGGTTGTTCTATGACCATATAAAGGCACAAGGCTGCAGGCTGAGTTATACAGGGAACTCTGAGTATCACTCATGTATTATAAGGGATAATGTACCCCCTACTGTAAATGATAAGGATATTAGAAGCCACTGAGGGGTTATGTGACCATATAAAGACACAAGGCTGCAGGCTGAGTTATACAGGGAACTCTGAGTATCACTCATGTATTATAAGGGATAATGTACCCCCTACTGTAAATGATAAGGATATTAGAAGTCACTGAGGGGTTGTTCTATGACCATATAAAGGCACAAGGCTGCAGGCTGAGTTATACAGGGAACTCTGAGTATCACTCATGTATTATAAGGTATAATCTACCCCCTACTGTAAATGATAAGGATATTAGAAGTCACTGAGGGGTTGTTCTGTGACCATATAAAGGCACAAGGCTGCAGGCTGAGTTATACAGGGAACTCTGAGTATCACTCATGTATTATAAGGGATAATGTACCCCCTACTGTAAATGATAAGGATATTAGAAGTCACTGAGGGGTTGTTCTGTGACCATATAAAGACACAAGGCGGCAGGCTGAGTTATACAGGGAACTCTGAGTATCACTCATGTATTATAAGGGATAATGTACCCCCTACTGTAAATGATAAGGATATTAGAAGCCACTGAGGGGTTATGTGACCATATAAAGGCACAAGGCTGCAGGCTGAGTTATACAGGGAACTCTGAGTATCACTCATGTATTATAAGGGATAATGTACCCCCTACTGTAAATGATAAGGATATTAGAAGCCACTGAGGGGTTATGTGACCATATAAAGACACAAGGCTGCAGGCTGAGTTATACAGGGAACTCTGAGTATCACTCATGTATTATAAGGGATAATGTACCCCCTACTGTAAATGATAAGGATATTAGAAGTCACTGAGGGGTTGTTCTGTGACCATATAAAGGCACAAGGCTGCAGGCTGAGTTATACAGGGAACTCTGAGTATCACTCATGTATTATAAGGGATAATGTACCCCCTACTGTAAATGATAAGGATATTAGAAGTCACTGAGGGGTTGTTCTGTGACCATATAAAGGCACAAGGCGGCAGGCTGAGTTATACAGGGAACTCTGAGTATCACTCATGTATTATAAGGGATAATGTACCCCCTACTGTAAATGATAAGGATATTAGAAGCCACTGAGGGGTTATGTGACCATATAAAGGCACAAGGCTGCAGGCTGAGTTATACAGGGAACTCTGAGTATCACTCATGTATTATAAGGGATAATGTACCCCCTACTGTAAATGATAAGGATATTAGAAGCCACTGAGGGGTTATGTGACCATATAAAGACACAAGGCTGCAGGCTGAGTTATACAGGGAACTCTGAGTATCACTCATGTATTATAAGGGATAATGTACCCCCTACTGTAAATGATAAGGATATTAGAAGCCACTGAGGGGTTATGTGACCATATAAAGACACAAGGCTGCAGGCTGAGTTATACAGGGAACTCTGAGTATCACTCATGTATTATAAGTGATAATTAATCTCCAGTGGGGGAGAAGCAGATCCTTGTTATGGTATCCGTTATGTAACAGTGATCACTGTTAGTTGTAAATATAATAGTTATGAAGCTGAGGTATATAAACACTATATCCTGAATACCCCTACAAGGTGTTCACAAGGTTAAGACTCCACAAGCTCTTCATATCTGTAATAACCATTGCAGACACAACTCAGGACATGGAAGAACATTGTTTTCTGCAAACTTGTGAAAGGAAGACAATAATCTTTATTTTTAACATCACACTGCTTATTACTTCCTCTAATTCAGTAGGGTTAAAAATATCCTCATACATAAAGTGAAGCATGATCTTTAACAGTACAGTATGAGGGTATAGCTTATTGTGTGCCCAGAACATTCCTTCTCTGTATATTTGTATTTATACATATGGGAGGAGGAGGTGCCATATTGATTCCCTTAGACAGTACAGTATGAGGGTATAGCTTATTGTGTGCCCAGAACATTCCTTCTCTGTATATTTGTATTTATACATATGGGAGGAGGAGGTGCCATATTGATTCCCTTAGACAGTACAGTATGAGGGTATAGCTTATTGTGTTCCCAGAACATTCCTTCTCTGTATATTTGTATTTATACATATGGGAGGAGGAGGTGCCATATTGATTCCCTTAGACAGTACAGTATGAGGGTATAGCTTATTGTGTGCCCAGAACATTCCTTCTCTGTATATTTGTATTTATACATATGGGAGGAGGAGGTGCCATATTGATTCCCTTAGACAGTACAGTATGAGGGTATAGCTTATTGTGTTCCCAGAACATTCCTTCTCTGTATATTTGTATTTATACATATGGGAGGAGGAGGTGCCATATTGATTCCCTTAGACAGTACAGTATGAGGGTATAGCTTATTGTGTGCCCAGAACATTCCTTCTTTGTATATTTGTATTTATAAATATGGGAGGAGGAGGTGCCATAGTTTTTTAGGTCCACATTCCTTTTCTCAGGCAACATACCTCCCAACTGTCCCTTTTTTCGGAGGGACAGTCCCTCTTTTGACAGCTCAACCCGCAGTCCCTCATTTGTACTGGAAAGTCCCTATTTTCTCTGAACTGAACAGTCAGAAAAAGAAACAAAGTTTCTCACTTAATTGGCTTTTAGCAGAGAGCCCAGAACAGCTAACAGGTGCAAATAAGATACTTTGTAACAATTTTGAGACACAAAAACACAGTTTAGATAAGGAGAAATATTTTCAAACTTTCATAACCTGCCAAATTTTGTAAAATGAACATGGTAAATATAGGGGGTGTGGCCACAGAAAGGGGCGTGGTCAAAAATGACGCTGTTCTACTTGCGAAAACATTTTTTGTCCCTCTTTTTACTTCCAAAATGTTGGGAGGTATGCAGGCAATACCATCGGGCCCCTGAGGGAGATACACAATATAACACACATTTTATGCTTTTATCGTTACTTTTGTCCCAAGGAGGATGCTGGGAGCTCAGGGCTAATGTCTTTTCTCCCCTGACACCATGTTACCAGTTGCAGGGCCAGTGAATTCTTTACTTTCTAATCTTACTGCGCTGCTGATAAGAAACATGCGACAGGTAAAGCTGCTCAGAGTCACATGGTACAGTCGCAGTCTTAAAGAGACAGTATCTCTAACAAAGACTGTGTGTGTATATATGATATATGATATCTGCACACAGGGAGGAATATATCTACAATTTCTGTGCATTTGTTGCTTTGACCCTGACATTTCTGTTCCTCCGCAGGCAGCAGCGTTCACTGTCCCCGAGTTCTTCCCGCCTGGAAACCCATCTTGGGCAGCACTGACCGGCTAGTGGATCACAATGAGCAGGAGCGAAGGGTGAGGGGGAAGGATCTCAGTAAATTCCCTTCGCTGCAGAAGCCCGCAGGTAATTGTGCTTTTAGTTTTAGTTTTCCTTTAATCTATGAATAAACCAATTTCAGGGAAGGGGGTCTGTAAGGGGAGACTCTGCTGATTTTATAGATTAGAAGTGACCTGAAATGGGAAATCCCTCAGCATCATGTTGGAATCGAACCTGCGACCCCAGAGCTGCAGTAACACTTCCCACTGCTGATCAGCCAATGGCTCGTCAGTTGAGTCAGGGAGTTACATAAATGGATTCTGTTCCATAATAATTAGGGAGAAAACATTTAAGGAACTTTCCCAGGTGCACTTCCTGTTCTGCGGAAAGAGAAGCTGCTGCTGCCCTAGGATTTTTGTGCTGCCATGAAACAAAAAAAGCCATTCTCTATCCTAAATTAATAGAGTAATAAAGTGGGCAGAGAGAGAGCACCAATTACACATTCTCACTGTTATGTGTAAATGTAATTGCTTCTGAATGCAGCAGCTGCCTGGTGGTTTATAATGACTGCACTGCTGCTTCTGACTTCTGAAACAATGTAGCAGAACCTGGCTGGTTAACAGATTCAGGGGACAGGGCTTACAGTGGAGTGCGTGGAGGATGAGTTGTTATTTTTCATTGGGTCCCCCACACTTGAAAAAGGGTTTGTACCCGAAACATGTAGTGTTGCACACTGCTAATAAATGAACACTTGCAGTTTATTAAGTACTGCCTGAAGCTGTTTATTCCTTTCTTCTCTATGATATATGGGTCCCCACTGTACTTGTTGGTGGATGTGTAATACTTTAGGGGCCAGCCAATCAGGGGAGAGGAGGGTCTGGGCCAATAGGGGCCCATGGGAGCCAGGGGCCTACCGGGTTTTTTCCCGGTGTCCCACTGGCCCAGTCCAACCCTGCCCAAACACCAAAGGCTTGAGCTACAGGTGAATCAATAGGTTGGCTTTCTGCATCATAAATCCCCCAATTAGCGGAAATAAATTAATGACGCCTTGTTTCATCTGCCAGACTAACGACCCGCGCGTCCACGGGCTCTCGTTAATAGATCTGCAGCCGAGGACATAATAATGGGGGCCATTTATAAACACTGCCCAAATTTGCACCTGGGCAGTAACCCATAGTAACCAATCAGTGATCAGCTTTTTTTTAAGTCAGCTGCAGGTTGAACACTGAAAGCAATTATCTGATTGATATTGGCAGCAGCGCAGTTATTTCCTCCTTTAATTAAATTCATGCCCCCGCCAGTTTTATACTGAATAACGGGGGGCTACGGGGACTCCATTGGATCATAATCGCCGCTGTTGGGACGAGGACCACATCAACGAGCAGATGCAGTCCTGGATCCTGTCCACCAGAATGTACAAAATATTCCTATTTACTTCCCCTTTAATAACACAGCAGGTCATATATTACTGGGCCCCACAGCAAATTAATTTTAGGACATATCCAGACGTTTTACCAATGAAATTGCTCCTTAATTATTGCCTCATGGGGCTCCCTATACATTTGGGGCCCTGGTGCAGCCTCAGGGTCTGCTCCCTCTGTAGTTATAGAGCTGAAGGTCTGTGTTTGATCTGTGAGATTGGCACATACACAGGGTGACCCCGGGTGCAACAAGAACAAGGGTGAGCCTGGAGGAACATGCTGACTAGTGGCCCTTCCCTGGGCAATTCAGGGGCCCGTCCCTTCCGAAATTCCCCACGCAACCGACTCCCATCCCCAGAGAGAACTGGAAAGGCCAAGCCCCACATTAAACTCCGGCACAGGATACACGGCGCATCCTCTCACTGCGGGGAGGTCTGGGGTGCACCTTGGGAACCTGTTTCCTGAAGTCGGAATTTAGCAGCACCAACCTTTGGGTTACTGCCCCCATTCACCCCGGTATATTCCTTATATAAATATCAGCATTCAGCGATTAGCTGACTCAACTATTAACAGGGCATTGCTCGTGGATTTGAGTGATGTCACAATAGAGGCTGCACTCCTTCATCCTGGTTGCCCAGAGAGGTTGCTGAATAGAGTATAATATTGGAATATGTATGAGACGCAGATCATGGCACCTTGAGCCCTCGTTAGCAAATGATGCCCTGGTGTAGCTTAGCTTGCCCTTTAACTGACATCATCTTCCTCGATGTGACACAATTGCTTTTATATCTGTATTGAAAGGTGGATAAGGGAGCGGCTGGATTTCCTCCGAACAACTCCCTGTACCACGGAAACCTCCGAAATGCTGAATGCGTATCTGCCCAGTGTCATAGAGGGTGGACAGGGCTCAAAATCCCTACTTCTCCTGTGGCTGCACCGGTATTGAAGCAGCTCTGCAGGGTATTAAATGAGACGGCAGAAGATCCATAATTTATATATACATTATACTTATATGCCCCACCTCGGCCTACAAAGAAGTGACCGACTGTTGTGCATCATTGTTGGGGAGTGTCTTGTGCTATGATGTCATTATAGGAAAGTGATGTGTGCTGTGATATCATCATAGAAAAGTGCTTTCTACTCAAAGGTGTATATGGAGTCTGTGCCGCCCCTCCCCTTGCGCAGTGTCTGCAGAAGATGATTGAGGGGCATCAACTTTCAGAACTAGGAGGAAACTGGGGGGCATTATATCAGGGTGTTCTGTGCTATGATGTCATAACAGGAAAGTGCCATTGACTAATGTGCTCCTTTTGTGTTTTCTGTTTGGGACAGTTCCCCCAAAGCCACAAATTCTGAAATCATCTCCATCTCCTAAAAAACTCCAAACTCCCATCAGCCGGACCTTTCCCAGGGGGCGGCCAAAGATGGAGGACGTCACCTCCAACTCAGGGGAAAAGACTACGAAGATTTCTGATCTCATTAGTCGATTTGAAGGTGGCAGGTACGTCCCAAATTATTATGGTGAGAAAAATGGGTCATAAAATGGACATAAAAGTGCTATGGAGAGAAAACGGATCTGGCACATGAGCTTTCAATCATCGGTCAATAATAGGAAAAATAGACTGCAATATATTTATGGCCACTAGGGGTATACAGATTGCACCTGCAATGGGATTGGTCTATATCTATCTATGGCTCTTATGCACTGTATAAAGGAAGAAAGTTATATACAGGTCAGTGTCACTCAAGTATTATAAGGGATAATATACCCCCTACTGTAAATGATAAGGATATTAGAAGTCACTGAGGGGTTGTTCTGTGACCATATAAAGGCACAAGGCTGCAGGCTGAGTTATACAGGGAACTCTGAGTATCACTCATGTATTATAAGGGATAATGTACCCCCTACTGTAAATGATAAGGATATTAGAAGTCACTGAGGGGTTGTTCTGTGACCATATAAAGACACAAGGCTGCAGGCTGAGTTATACAGGGAACTCTGAGTATCACTCATGTATTATAAGGGATAATGTACCCCCTACTGTAAATGATAAGGATATTAGAAGTCACTGAGGGGTTCTGTGACCATATAAAGGCACAAGGCTGCAGGCTGAGTTATACAGGGAACTCTGAGTATCACTCATGTATTATAAGAGATAATGTACCCCCTACTGTAAATGATAAGGATATTAGAAGTCACTGAGGGGTTGTTTTATGACCATATAAAGGCACAAGGCTGCAGGCTGAGTTATACAGGGAACTCTGAGTATCACTCATGTATTATAAGGGATAATGTACCCCCTACTGTAAATGATAAGGATATTAGAAGTCACTGAGGGGTTCTGTGACCATATAAAGGCACAAGGCTGCAGGCTGAGTTATACAGGGAACTCTGAGTATCACTCATGTATTATAAGGGATAATGTACCCCCTACTGTAAATGATAAGGATATTAGAAGTCACTGAGGGGTTGTTTTATGACCATATAAAGGCACAAGGCTGCAGGCTGAGTTATACAGGGAACTCTGAGTATCACTCATGTATTATAAGGGATAATGTACCCCCTACTGTAACTGATAAGGATATTAGAAGTCACTGAGGGGTTGTTCTGTGATCATATTAAGTAGCCAGGCCCTTCCTGACGCAATCTCCATAGTGGATTTGAATACACGCAAATGAATGGTGGGCCTCAGCCTAAAGCCCTTTGCCTGCCCTCAGCTTAGGGAAAAGGTACTGATAACAGGCAGTGGAATGAGGGACGAGATGTTTATTTTGGCTCTCTCTCCCGGTGCTTCCGTTAAGCTGTGTCTTTGCACCTGGTCTCAGCCTGTTTCCTCTGCCCGAGAATCTGTCCAAAAATACAGAATCAATCTGCCGCTTGTTTATTGTGCAGTGACAGAGATACTGACGGATATTAAAGTGACTCCAGATAAATGTCCCATGTCCTCTGGCTTCTCTAACGGCACCGCACGTGGGTTTATAATAAACAACAACCTTCTCTACATCTCACTGACATGATTCATTACAGGGGCGGTTCATCTTTAAGGCATCTTTTAGTATGTTATAGAATGGCTAATTCTAGGCCACTTTTTGGTCTTCATTTTTCCTTTTTCATAGTTTTTTCGATTATTTGCCTTCTCCTTCTGACTCTTTCCGGGTTTCAAATGGGGGTCACACTCCATCTAAAGACAAATGTAAGGCTGCACATTTATTGTTATTGCTTAGTTTTATTCCTCATCTTTCTATTCAGGCCTCTCCTATTCATATTCCAGTCTTTTATTTAAATCAGAGCATGGTTACTAGGGGAATTTGTACCCTAGCAACCAGATGGCTGAAATTACAAACTGGAGAGCTGCTGAATAAAAAGCTAAATAACTCAAAAACCACAAATAATAAAAAATGAAAAGCAATTGCAAATTGTCTCAGAATATCCCTCTCTACATCATACTAACAGTTAATTTATAGGTGAACAATCTCTGCGGAAGATCCACTTGTTTGGTAAAGCTGCAAAAACAAGACAAGCTTTGCCCAATTAGTCTAGTCCAAGTCGAGAATTAAATTGTCCAGATCCTTTCAGTTCAACTATTGAATCACATTGGGGGGCCTTTGCAGAAAGGTCAGCAGTCATGATCTGGTGTGGTCTTCATATGATGGGATTTAGCTCCCTTTCCCGTTAATAAGACTGCCTATGTCTCATTCTGTACTGTGATAACATGGCACAATGCCCGAGCACCAGAGCATATTGATAAAGAGAGAACCAAACCTCCTCCATGTCAAGGACATGAGACAAAATCATAAAACATGCAGGATCCTGTCTGGAGTATCATGTATGCACGCATAACTAAGTGAGTTGGGTGCATTAGGGGCATGGATAGCAGTGCAAAAAATCAATTGAAAACGTTCTCAAGGGAGCACCCAGCTTGGGTCCCTACCACCCAACACCAGTTTGATTGGAACGGTAGATTAGTAGCCTGTAGACTGGCCAGGGAATATCCCAGCGGACCCTGGTTGCCTCCTCCTCTATCTGTCATCTTCATGTAGTCATGGGTCGGCAGACACAGGAACCATCTCTTAGTTTGCTGGGGGCCCTACTTTGGTGCCATCCTTCTGCATTTTCTAAACCGCGCAACAGATCCCAGCGAGCACCATGTGTGGAATATCAGTGGTAATCAGTGAACTATTGAATAGACAAATGCCTGGCACAAGGCCTCCCATGTAGGTTCCATCTGCTCAGTTTGTGATTTTGTATTTTTGGACTGTGTGTTCCGGGGGGAAGTGTGCATGAGAAGCAGAACCGGGCCCCACCGCATTAAGGAAGTCCCACTCGTAGTGCTAATTGTATCTGCTCATTGGGAGCACCTTCATGGCCACAGCTCTTAATTCTCCTGCAAGTGGTTTGAAGTCCTCTGATATTCTGTCATTAGTTCATTATTATTATTATTATTATGGACTAAAAGGCTTTTCCTTTCATTCCCCCCACAGCCCTGGAGAGATCCGGAAAGCCTCTTCCAGCGACTTAAGCAATGGTCACAACCACAAACCGAGGACTAAAGTGATTCTGCAGCCGTTTACCGAGCACCCGCTCCTGCACAAGCAAGGCATGAGCCAGGACATCATCCAGGAGCCACCCAAAATCACAGCCAATGGGATCCCAACCGAATCTGGGAGGAAAAACACACTACCGTCTACTGCCGTACAAACGCCGCCTCCTCCTCCTCCCTATGGCAAACCAAGTCCTCCATTGGGGACGCCAAAGGTTTTACCTGTGCCAAAAACTGCACCCCTTTTACCACCTCCCTTGCCCCCTAACAAGGCCACTGTAGAGAGGTTGGTAAATGGAGAAGGGTCTCAAGTGATCAAGGATGTGTCCCAAAATCCCAGCGTTAGAGGCCAAACCAACTACTACCATGAGACAGAACCTCCTACATTGAGCCCAACTGAAGAAGCACTGGAAGATATATGCAGCATTAGCATCACACTTACTGAGCCCAGTGATGTTAAGGTACCTTGAGATGTACACTATATATAATATAAATCCATATAACTCTGTAATATAGCCTTGTATATATGTAATTCTGCCCATTAATATGGCATAAATGTTAGTTTCCAGGGGCTCCCGTTGTTGTGTTGTTTGCCATCCTTATTTCCCATGTGTGAATTAAAACTGCCTCAGTTTTGTCCTTTGTGGTTCCTCTTTTGGTTCCTGTTTCTAACACCCCCCTCCCTCCCACCACCTCGATAGAGACCTTGAATTGTTGTTGACATGGATTTAATAAGATAAAGCCTGGAAAGATTGATTTGGCACAGATGAAATGAGGCATGAATTCAGGACAATGGAAAGTGTAATAATTGAAGGGGAACTCATCTCTGGCACTTCCATTTTACCCCCAACACTCCATTAGTGAACTAGGCAAGGCATAGTTGTTGTATGATTGAGCCCTCTCAACCAAGGTAATATGAGGTCCAACTAGGTCAAACAGTAAACAGAAACAGATGTTACTTCTGACGACCCAGGAAACCCCAGGGAAAACGCATTTGCCTATTGTATTTGGAGAAATTGTCATACAAGTGTTCCAAGAGGGTGCTGAGTGGTGTTGAGGATCCCATGTGTCTCTTTCTCCCCGTTCTTAATTAAATCTGCAGAGGGGGGGAAAAATAGCCCATCGTAGGGTTGGTGTCCCATTGTAGGGTTGGTGTCCCATTGTAGGGCTGAAGTGTGGTCAACCCAATGTTAGATTGGTGACCAGGTGTAAGGCTGTAGACCAGGTGAAGAGCTGTTGACTTAATGAAAGAGAGGTTGACTCATAGTAGGGCATTGGAATCACTGTAGGGGTTGCTGAACCTGGTGTCTCAGAGTAGGTCTGTTGACTTGTATTTTTGGTCACTGTAGAGGTTAGCCCAGTATAATGTTAGTGTTAGTGATCAGGTGAAGGGTTGATGACCAAGGGTATAGCTGGTGATTCATTGTAGGTCAATCGAACCCTTGTAGGGCATTAGCATCAGTGCAGGGGTAAGTAATTCAGTGTGTGGTAGGTGACCCAATGTAGTGCTGGTGACCCAATGTAGGGCTAATGACTTGATAAAGGGTGGTCAGCCCAATGTAAGGTTGAAGACTAGGTGTAGGGTTCATTATTTCTTGTAGGTTGACTTAAAATGCTGACCCTTTGGATATTTGGAATTAGGATAGCATTTAGTGATCCAGTGTATGTTGGCTAATTCCGGTGTAGGCTTGTTGACTCATTGTAGGTTTGGTGATCCACTGAAGAGTAGTGAGACCAGTATAAGCTGCTCTTTCATTGTAGGGCTCTGGAAACAGTGTAGGGGTTGGTAACCCAATGTATAGTGGTTGACCCAATGTAATGTTGTTAAAATGTGATTAAAAGTAATTTTGTCACATGACTTCCTGAAACTTGTGTATTAGAGTAAATAATGTATCCTTATTGTAAAATATGAGGAAATTAGAAATCACCTCGAAAGCTCTTGGGGCTTTTAAATGGAACTCCTTGGTGACATAATATCCTTCCTTATATTTTACAGTAGGGGTTCATTATTTACCATATAGATACACAGAGACGTTTGTCTCTCATTAAACCCGTCTGTATTTTAAGCACATGATTAGCCAATGGATAAACAAGAAAAGGTGCTGGAATAAAGGAGGGGGCCAATTAGAATTGCTGTGCTCTCTGCGGTACCATTAGCAGGGGCCAAGCAAATGTCAAATGATCGTTTAATTGGGTCTCTGCTTTCAGGCACCACAGTCCCTCTGAGCCTCACGCGCTTTATTAAAGCCCCGGCATCTGCTTCATTAATGTGCATGAGGCAAGATCAGCCTGTTAATTAATCTCACCCCCCCTGTCGCTTTCTTATGGTTTTGTAGGAGACAAACGAACAGAAACTTCACAACATCGCCAACGAGCTCCTAGAGACGGAGAGAGCCTATGTCAGCCGCCTGGAACTTCTGCAGGTACAACCCCCCATTCCATTGACTTTTCACTTCCCCTTGTTATTTGGTTCTGCTCAGTTCCCCTTTAATGAGTGAAATCTGCAGGATCTCTGACCCGAACAGCAGCAGCAACTCCTGTAAAGCTAATGCACTCTGTGTGCTATAGATCATACTCCATATAACCTGTGCTTATAATAATTATACTACATGGAATATTCCAGAACCCCTCAGTGACTTCTAATATCCTTATCATTTACAGTAGGGGGTACATTATCCCTTATAATACATGAGTGATACTCAGAGTTCCCTGTATAACTCAGCCTGCAGCCTTGTGCCTTTATATGGTCACAGAACAACCCCTCAGTGACTTCTAATATCCTTATCATTTACAGTAGGGGGTACATTATCCCTTATAATACATGAGTGATACTCAGAGTTCCCTGTATAACTCAGCCTGCAGCCTTGTGCCTTTATATGGTCACAGAACAACCCCTCAGTGACTTCTAATATCCTTATCATTTACAGTAGGGGGTACATTATCCCTTATAATACATGAGTGATACTCAGAGTTCCCTGTATAACTCAGCCTGCAGCCTTGTGCCTTTATATGGTCACAGAACAACCCCTCAGTGACTTCTAATATCCTTATCATTTACAGTAGGGGGTACATTATCCCTTATAATACATGAGTGATACTCAGAGTTCCCTGTATAACTCAGCCTGCAGCCTTGTGCCTTTATATGGTCACAGAACAACCCCTCAGTGACTTCTAATATCCTTATCATTTACAGTAGGGGGTACATTATCCCTTATAACACATGAGTGATACTCAGAGTTCCCTGTATAACTCAGCCTGCAGCCTTGTGTCTTTATATGGTCACAGAACAACCCCTCAGTGACTTCTAATATCCTTATCATTTACAGTAGGGGGTACATTATCCCTTATAATACATGAGTGATACTCGGAGTTCCCTGTATAACTCAGCCTGCAGCCTTGTGCCTTTATATGGTCACAGAACAACCCCTCAGTGACTTCTAATATCCTTATCATCTACAGTAGGGGGTACATTATCCCTTATAATACATGAGTGATACTCAGAGTTCCCTGTATAACTCAGCCTGCAGCCTTGTGCCTTTATATGGTCACAGAACAACCCCTCAGTGACTTCTAATATCCTTATCATCTACAGTAGGGGGTACATTATCCCTTATAATACATGAGTGATACTCAGAGTTCCCTGTATAACTCAGCCTGCAGCCTTGTGCCTTTATATGGTCACAGAACAACCCCTCAGTGACTTTTAATATCCTTATCATTTACAGTAGGGGGTACATTATCCCTTATAATACATGAGTGATACTCGGAGTTCCCTGTATAACTCAGCCTGCAGCCTTGTGCCTTTATATGGTCACAGAACAACCCCTCAGTGACTTCTAATATCCTTATCATTTACAGTAGGGGGTACATTATCCCATATAATTCCTGAGTGATACAGAATTCCCTGTATAAGTCTCAGTGCCTCCTGTTTGGGTTTAGGTAACATTAGGGAGGACCGAGTGGTGTTTATTACACAATGGCTCCAGTAATAAAACCAATGGGGGGTGACTGCTTCGCATAAGGTTTACTGACAAATAGGAGGCAGATAACTCCAGATAAAATCTAGTTCACATATATTTGGGGTCACCGTGTGCTTGTTGCAAAGGGAACAGGAACACCCCGTGACAGTTCCTTATGCCTCATTTTTAATGAGATGAGATCTCTGCTTCATTAATCATGATCTCCTTGAAACAACGACCCCAACGGTAGAAACAGACTTTGTTCTCCATGTCCGTGTACAGTAAACAAAGCTCAGCCCTAGAAAAAATGTAATGGGAAAGGCTCATATGCAGCACTGCGGGCTGGAGAGGCCTGGGCTTGGTTTAACTGGGCACTAGATTTGTATAATGATCCATAGAACTCTCTTTCCAGACATTCCACGATGCCCTAATGAAGGAAGCCAAACAAGGATCTTTCCCAGTGGAGGTTTTAAATAAAATATTTTCCAACATTTCATCGATCCAAAGCTTCCACGGGCAGTTCCTGCTGCCGGAATTGGAGACTCGGATGAAGGAATGGTAAGCTGGAGGCGGCCAAGCCAGTAGGTTAAATACCCGAAATAAAAATGTCATGCTTTTATTGGTTTAATCAGTCGGGGGTACAATAGGTTGAGGGCTAATGATCTCCCTCTAGTGGCCAAAACAATATTACAGCAGGACACTTGACCATAGGAAAGAGAACAGCTTTGGAGAGTTGGTGATGTACCCGAGTTGTTAATTGGGTTGACGTCTTGAGCTTAGAAATAGGATAGTTTAGGGGTCAGGATCTTACATTTTAAGGGGTGTTAACTGTTTCAAAGTGACCCCTTGCTCTAAGGAGAAAGACCAACTTTCTCCTTTGAGGTGGGCCTCTTGCGACTCACTAACCCTTGACCACAGGAAAGAGAACAGCCTTGGAGAGTTGGTAATGTACCTAATTGGGTAACTGTCTTGGTCTTAGAAATAGGATAGTTTAGGGGCCAGGATTCTTAAATGTTAAGGGGTGTTGATTGTTTCCAAGTGACCCCTTGCTCCAAGGCGGAAGATCAACTTTCTCCATTGCGTTGGGGCTGTTGCGACTCACTGACCCTTGACCAAAGATAAGAGAACAGCCTTGGAGAGTTGGTAATGTACCTAATTGGGTAACCGTTTTGGGCTTAGAAATAGGATCGTTTAGGGGTTGGGATTCTTACATTTTAAGGGGTGTTGACTGTTTCAAAGTGCAAATCACTGACCCTTGACCATAGGAAAGAGAACTGCCTTAGAGAGTTGGAAATGTACCTAACTGGGTTGACGGTTTAGAGTAAGGATTCTTAAATTTTTTAAGGAGTGTTGACTGTTTCGAAGTGTCCCCTTGCTCCAAGGAGGAAGACCAACTTTGTCCATTGTGGTGGGGCTCTTGCAACTCACTGAACCCCCAAACCTCCTGCTTAAAGTCTGGTCTCTGATCCCTTCCATTACCCTTATCTTACTCGCTATGTTGCAGGTCCGTCACCCCAAAGATCGGCGACATCCTGCAAAAGCTGGCGCCATTCCTAAAAATGTATGCGGAGTATGTAAAAAACTTCGACAACGCCATGGAAACCCTCAGAGGGTGGATGGAGAAGAGCTTGCAGTTCAAAAATGTCGTGGAAGAAATCCAGGTAATTCTCAGCATTTTTCTAATGGTGCCAGGCAAGTGTAAGGCTCCTGCTGGTTGCTAGGGGATACTAGACTATCAAGGTCGAACCAACCAATCAGCTTCCTTTTTTCCGATTGGTGTTACACTGCCCCCTGCTGGGTCATTTTGTAGTTACATTACAGCAAAGCTGCACTGGGCTTCCGTTATTATCGGGACTGTTCACCTTTAAATTAATTTTTAGTACGATGTAGAGAGGGATATTCTAAAACAATTTGCAATGGGTCTTATTTTTCAATTATTCATAGTTTTTATTATTCGTGGCAGCTCAGCAGCAGTTTGCAATTTCAGTCATCTGGTTGCTATGGTCCAAATTCCCCTAGCAACTATGGACTGATTTGAATAAGAGACAGGAGAGCATTTGTTTTTTGTAGATTAGGTCAGTGACCCCCTATTTGAAAGCTGGAGAGAGCCAGAAGAACAAGGCAAAAGTATAAGAAATAAATAACAAAAAACACTTGAAAAGTTTCTAAGAATTGGCAATTTCTATGACATACTAAAAGCAAACTTCCCCTTTAATCTAGTGATAATCAACTGTCTGTTACAGAGAGAAGGAAAATGCGACAATTTAACCCTGCAGCATCACATGCTGGGGCCGGTCCAGCGGATTCCTCGCTACGAGATGCTGCTGAAGGACTATCTCCGCAAACTGCCCACGGACTCGCTTGACCGCAAAGACGCAGAAAGTACGTTTATTTTCAACTTCCCCTTTAGATGGGAATATTATTCTTAGTGCATCTATATTACCTCTGATTCTTGTTCATAGTTCATTTCTAATGCCGATTTCAGAGTCCCTGGAGCTCATTTCGTTTGCAGCCACTCACTCAAACACAGCCATCCGGAATATGGTGAGTATCCTCATAGTAATCCTTGCTATTAGGTTGGTGCAAGTAGTTTGATTGGGCAAGAGCTCCCTCTAGTGGTGAGAGCTTAAAGCACCTACGTTATTCTGCATTCTTATAAACATCATTCTTATAAAGATCAACGTCTTGCCTTTCTCCTCACTTGACTATGGGAAGGAGAGCAGCCCACTGAGCTGCTCTCCTTCCCATAGTCAAGTGAGGGGTAGGGCAAGACCCTGACCAAGATGAAGGAGATTGGAATCCTGGTTTGGTCTGATACTAGTGATCAAAGCTCAACCGTGTTCCTGGCCCACCGGGATACCAGGAAAACTCCCGGTGGGCCCAAGTGTCAGTGGGCCCTCCTGCTTATAACTATTTGTCCTGTTTCATGGTCAATGCCTACTGTATATATACATACCTTCTGTATGGTAAAAGAGAGGCTAAATAGATAAAGAATAATAAATAATAGAATAAAAGGAGAAGAGTCTTGAAAAATAGAGGTTGAGTGAGGAAGAGGAGAAATAGTTTGGAGAATGGGCCCCTGGATTAACGTTTTCTGGTGGGCCCCTGGCATCCCAGTCTGACACTGGAGCTCAAATCACCTACATTATTCTGTATTCATATAAAGATCAATGCAAAGTCTTGGTCAGGCTCTTGCCCTACCCCCTCACCTGACAATGGGAAGGAGAGCAGCCCACTGGACTGTTCTCCTTCCCATAGTCAGGGAAGGGTATAGGGCAAGAAGCCGACCAAGAAGCTGCATTGACCTAAGTAAAGATGAAGGAGATTGGAATCCTGGTCTGGTATTTATAACTCTTGGGCCATTTCAGGAAAATCTGAAGAAGCTGCTGTCGATCTATGAAATGTTGGGGGAAGAGGAAGACATTGTCCACCCGTCCAATGAGTTAATCAAGGAAGGGCAAATCCTAAAGCTCGCTGCCCGCAACACCTCGGCCCAAGAGCGGTACCTCTTCTTGGTAAGTGTGCTAAAATGTAGTCAAGAGGAATTGTGTAGGGCAGGGGCCCTGAACCCCTCTTTTTTGGGGGTGGTGGTGGGGAATTAGAAATAAGACATTTTTTAGAAGGGTATCCTGGAGCTGGACCCCCTATACCTCCCTATACATTGATGTATTGTTGGATTAGCCACGAGTTATGCCCCCAACTAAGACCCTTATGATCTGCCATCACTTTCCTTCCCAGCTGAACAACATGTTGCTTTACTGCGTGCCGAAATTCAGCTTGGTGGGCACAAAGTACACCCTCCGCATAAGGATCGGGCTGGAAGGGATGAAAGTCGTGGAGACTCAGAATGAGGATTATCCGCACACGTTCCAGATATCCGGAAAGGAGCGGACGCTGGAGCTGCAGGCCAGGTACTAGGGACCCTGATTGTGTAGTGTGGAGCAGCAGTGGAGCCAGTGAAGGATGATCTACTCTGAACTAATCACTGGTTTCTTTTCTTCCCAGCTCCGAACAGAACAAAGAAGAATGGATTAAAGTGAGTGCAATGATATTGTAAGACCCCCCTGTTTGTTGGGGTACATTCTTGTTCTGCCTATGGCTGCTCTATATAACAATCAGTACAGCAGCTCTGTGTATGTCATACTGTCCCAGCTCATTTCATGCGATCGCTTGATTATAACCAGAATATTTCCCATAGGCCCTGCGAGACACCATTGCGGAAGTGCAGCACAAGAACGAAACCTTTAAAATTGCAATTGCAAAAGAACTGGAGGAATCACCCGCAGAAGTGTCTGTAAGTGTCACACACTCGCTTGGTGGGGAGACTCTACTTGCACTGCCCCCCAAATTGTGGGGCCACAAAGCTGCCCAGTCTGAAGGTCAGTTAGGGGGAGATTTAGGGTGAGTGCTTATTTGTACCCTGGGTACCCCTGGAACTATAGCAGGGTGACACCCCAATGTTTCTATATATCTGTAACCTTGTTATGAGCTAAGGGGGCCCAGTCTGAAGGTCAGTTAGGGGGAGATTTGGGGTGAGTGCTTATTTGTACCCTGGGTACCCCTGGAACTATAGCAGGGTGACACCCCAATGTTTCTATATATCTGTAACCTTGTTATAAGCTAAGGGGGCCCAGTCTGAAGTTCAATAAGGGGGTGATTTGGGGTCACTGACAAAAATAGGGTTAATTGTGACCCGTCATCATTTATTTCTATTTCCTGTTTAACTCTTCGTGTTCTTCATTCCCAGAGAGCCGAGCTTGGGCTGAGGGCCCCGCGCTGGATTCGGGATAATGAAGTGACGATGTGTATGAAGTGTAAGGAGCAGTTCAATGCGCTGACTCGGCGAAGACATCACTGCCGGGCTTGTGGCTATGTATGTAATGCTCTGATCCAAAAACGTGACTGTTGTTATAATATAAAGCTGAATCTCATATGTGCCTCTATGTTACATGATATTGCAGGTGGTTTGCTGGAAATGTTCTGATTACAAAGCTCTCCTTGAATATGACGGAAATAAGATGAACAAAGTGTGTAAAGACTGTTACAAGATCCTGCGGGGGAGCATTGACAGCGAGGAGAAGGAGAAGAAGAGGGGCATCCTGGAGGTGAGGGGTGATCTTTATTCCCAACCCCAATAATTGTGTTTTTAAAGAAAATTTCCTTTTAAGCTGCTTCCCAATATCCATTCATTCCTCATTCTCTTCTCTGCACTGCTGCCCCTGACTCCTGATACAACTTCCCAATATCCATTCATTCCTCATTCTCACTGGGTTTATAGTTCTGTGTAACTGTCATTGTGTCTGTCCCTTTCTCTTCTCTGCACTGCTGCCTCTGACTCCTGATACAACTTCCCAATATCCATTCATTCCTCATTCTCACTGGGTTTATAGTTCTGTGTAACTGTCATTGTGTCTGTCCCTTTCTCTGCACTGCTGCTTCTGACTCCTGATACAACTTCCCAATATCCATTCATTCCTCATTCTCACTGGGTTTATAGTTCTGTGTAACTGTCATTGTGTCTGTCCCTTTCTCTGCACTGCTGCTTCTGACTCCTGATACAACTTCCCAATATCCATTCATTCCTCATTCTCACTGGGTTTATAGTTCTGTGTAACTGTCATTGTGTCTGTCCCTTTCTCTGCACTGCTGCCTCTGACTCCTGATACAACTTCCCAATATCCATTCATTCCTCATTCTCACTGGGTTTATAGTTCTGTGTAACTGTCATTGTGTCTGTCCCTTTCTCTTCTCTGCACTGCTGCTTCTGACTCCTGATACAACTTCCCAATATCCATTCATTCCTCATTCTCACTGGGTTTATAGTTCTGTGTAACTGTCATTGTGTCTGTCCCTTTCTCTTCTCTGCACTGCTGCTTCTGACTCCTGATACAACTTCCCAATATCCATTCATTCCTCATTCTCACTGGGTTTATAGTTCTGTGTAACTGTCATTGTGTCTGTCCCTTTCTCTGCACTGCTGCCTCTGACTCCTGATACAACTTCCCAATATCCATTCATTCCTCATTCTCACTGGGTTTATAGTTCTGTGTAACTGTCATTGTGTCTGTCCCTTTCTCTTCTCTGCACTGCTGCTTCTGACTCCTGATACAACTTCCCAATATCCATTCATTCCTCATTCTCACTGGGTTTATAGTTCTGTGTAACTGTCATTGTGTCTGTCCCTTTCTCTTCTCTGCACTGCTGCTTCTGACTCCTGATACAACTTCCCAATATCCATTCATTCCTCATTCTCACTGGGTTTATAGTTCTGTGTAACTGTCATTGTGTCTGTCCCTTTCTCTGCACTGCTGCCTCTGACTCCTGATACAACTTCCCAATATCCAATCATTCCTCATTCTCACTGGGTTTATAGTTCTGTGTAACTGTCATTGTGTCTGTCCCTTTCTCTGCACTGCTGCTTCTGACTCCTGATACAACTTTCCAATATCCATTCATTCCTCATTCTCACTGGGTTTATAGTTCTGTGTAACTGTCATTGTGTCTGTCCCTTTCTCTTCTCTGCACTGCTGCTTCTGACTCCTGATACAACTTCCCAATATCCATTCATTCCTCATTCTCACTGGGTTTATAGTTCTGTGTAACTGTCATTGTGTCTGTCCCTTTCTCTTCTCTGCACTGCTGCTTCTGACTCCTGATACAACTTCCCAATATCCATTCATTCCTCATTCTCACTGGGTTTATAGTTCTGTGTAACTGTCATTGTGTCTGTCCCTTTCTCTTCTCTGCACTGCTGCCTCTGACTCCTGATACAACTTCCCAATATCCATTCATTCCTCATTCTCACTGGGTTTATAGTTCTGTGTAACTGTCATTGTGTCTGTCCCTTTCTCTTCTCTGCACTGCTGCCTCTGACTCCTGATACAACTTCCCAATATCCATTCATTCCTCATTCTCACTGGTTTTATAGTTTAAATGCTGTTGTTATTGAGAGCAGTGTTTGACTCCTGAAACAATGTAGCAGAAGTTGGTTCTATATAGCCAGAGCTGGCAGCCGGGGGAGTCACAAGCCAATACTATTATGGTCTCCCCTTTACCTCACAGATTGAATCAGCAGAAGTCTCAGGGAACAGCCTCATCTGCAGTTTTCTCCAGTATAACGAGAAGTCCAAACCCTGCCAGAAGGTCTGGTGTGTGATCCCCAAGAATGAGGCGCTGGTGCTCTATATGTACGGCGCTGCTCAGGTATAGAATTATGGGAATATTCTGTCTGGGATTCAGTTCTGTCCCACTGAGTTCAGAACAAGTCATCTCTTTATGTATCTGCAGGACGTGAAGGCCCAGGCCACCATCCCACTGTTGGGTTACATGGTTGATGATGCTCCCCGCCACGTGGACTTGCCCCACAGCTTCAGGCTGACCCAGTCCAAGTCGGTGCACACGTTTTCCGCAGACACGGAGGAGCTCAAACAGAAATGGCTGAAGATGATAAAGCTGGCGGTCATAGGGGAGACACCCGAGGAACTGGAGGAGACTCACCCAGCGTCAGATGGACAGTCGTAACCTTCTCATTAGTTGGACCAGAGTCTGATTTAATCAGGATCACAACAGCGGAAATCTTATTTCTAATGAAGAAAGCTGAGATCTCCCCTTGCCTTGGTGGGAAGGGACAGCAGCATTCAGTTCCATTCAAGTGAACTCTCCTTCTCTCTGTGATAGGACTGCAGTCAGGTCCACCTGATTTTATATTTTGTTGTTTAAGGCCCAGTTTGTTCCGGGTCAGTCCCAACCCAGAAAATGGTAGAGTCCAATCATGTTCTCAGGCGGGCCTGAGCCATCCACTGAATTCCTTTGGCTTATAAGCCATTCACATTGATATCCTTGGACTGAACTATTCAGTTTGATCCCACCAGTGGATCCAGAACCAGAGCTGTCTGTAGTTGGGGGTACGTAAGATGTGACTGGTCTGGACTCTGCAGGGCTACAGGTATAGGTTATTGCAGCTAAAGGTTAGAAGACTGTAGGAACAATAACATTTACCACCAGACTGTGTGAGAAGAATAGAAGAACCTGTATTAGCAGGGGTTGTAACAACCCCTGGGAGTGCACTGTAGCTGCAAGATTAGTAGGGCAAGAGGGAGATGGTAGAAGATGGAAACAGTTGGAGATGGTAGGGCAAGAGGTAGATGGTAGGGAAAGAGGGAGACGGAAGGGCAAGAAGGAGATGGTCAGGCAAGAGGGAGATGGTAGGGCAAGAGGGAGATGGTAGGGTAAGAGGGAGACGGAAGGGCAAGAAGGAGACAGTAGAAGATGATGGAAACAGTTGGAGATGGTAGGGCAAGAGGGAGACGGGAGGGCAAGAAGGAGACAGTAGAAGATGATGGAAATAGTTAGAGATGGCAGGGCAAGAGGAAGACGGTAGGGCAAGAGGGAGACGGTAGGGCAAGAAGGAGACAGTAGGAGATGATGGAAACAGTTGGAGATGGTAGGGCAAGAGGGAGACAGTAGGAGATGATGGAAACAGTTGGAGATGGTAGGGGAAGAGGGTGACTGTAGGGCAAGAGGGATACAGTAGGAGATGATGAAACCAGTTGGAGTCAGTAGGGCAAGAGGGAGACTGTAGGACATTGCACACTGAAGCCAAATGAGACCTCAGAAGCCCCACCACCACTGAAGACAGCTCTGTGTATAACCTCATAGAAGAGGAAGAAGCGCTGGTGACTGATCATTCTTTTAGACCACAAAACGTGAAGAAATTGAAGTTGCACATTCCCTTAAAGTCTTGATCGGAATCTCTACGACTTGGCAAAGCACACAGATGCATTTATGTTGTCGAGTTAAATGGCAAAGTCGTTTTATGGGCAGGGGAATAAATGGATAATATTGACATTAATAATGGAAATATATAGATATATATATATATATATATATATATATGAAGTCCCACAGTGCCCGCACTCAAACCAAAAGGTAAAGCCAGTGGTGCTCGATCCAAATGTAGTTCATATATATGAAAAGAAGATCAGCACTCACTGTAGTTTTGGTGAATTCGTGTTGATTTATTTGTCAAAAATCACATCTTATCCAACGTTTCGGTCCCACATGGGGACCTTTTTCCAAAAAGGTCCCCATGTGGGACCGAAACGTCGGATAAGATGTGATTTTTGACAAATAAATCAACACGAATTCACCAAAACTACAGTGAGTGCTGATCTTCTTTTTATATATATATATATATATATATATATATATATATATATATATATATATATATAAATAAAACAAAGAATTGGGCTAGAAATGCTGCACCTTGTGAATTGGGTTTTTGTATAGCCCAAGACCCCGAGAGCCCATCAGCAGGGGGCCCCTAAAGATGTCCCCAGTAACTCCCCATCATCTTCTGCTGATACCCAGCACATGCTCTGAGCTGTCACTTACATGAGCTTAGGGACCCAGTCACAATGTACAGTGTATATATAAACTTCTTGATGATTTTCTCCGCCCCCTAAGTTTAGCTTCTCAGCAGCAGCTCAGAGCCCACTGAGCACGTGCAGTGCCGCTGACTCACAAAAGATGCCTAACAAGATCCAAGATGGGGAGCGACTGTGGGGCCATTGGATCATTACTTTTCTAGGGCTGCTGCACCTCTGGCTCTGGTACAGTAAGTACAGTATATAAAATACTTGCCAGATCCATTTTTAGTCTTTAGTTCCCCTTTAAGTTTTGTTTTGTAAAGATGATGAGGCACAAAGATTTTGGTAATAAAGCAGAGTATTTATTAGTCGGTGTCTCTGGGATAAGGCCATTACAAAGGGTATGTAGGTCGCCACATTCTGTAATATATAAATATATTTATTTATACACCAAAGGTCTCTAAGGCCCTGTTCCTGCACCCCCGGTCACCAGATGTGGTCAAACTACAACTCCCAGCATGCTCTCCTAGCTAATCACATGTGGATGAATTGTAAGGGGCTATAGTTCAGCAACATCAGCGTGACCCAGGGTTACTAAGCCCCATGTTTGAGGCTATAGGAAGGAATTAAGCTCGGAGTGAAATGGATTGGCTATTCCCTACATTCTACATTTAAAAATAATGAAGGATGAAGAGGAGGATGAGTGTTGTTTCTTACTGTATCATATGTGTATAATGGGAGTAGATGTTTGTGTATATATAAGGTTTTATGTTTTGGAAGTGATAAAAATAATTATTATGTCTTATATTTAATTGCCTTTTCTTCCTTTGTCTTGACCTGTGCCTTTAAAATTGATCCTTTATTGCTACCTGTCTGGTTCTGTAACTGGATTCATCTGGCGGTGCCCCAGGGTGATCTGTGATGCCTTAAACTTCTCCTCACCTCATTCTCTTATTAACGGACATTTACCATATGGACAGGGCCCCGGGGCTTTTCAGTAGGGCCAAACCCATCAGAGAAGATCCTCCTACTTCTCAGGGACACTGAAAGGGCCATTATGTGTTAATTTGTTCTGCTGAATTGTGCTTAGTACAGGGAATACCTATGTGCCATAGTTTTATGGGATCTCTCTGTACAGACTATGAACAAACTTAGGGACTGTTCCTGCTGAATTGTGCTTAGTACAGGGGAATAACTATGTACCATAGTTTTATGGGATCTCTCTGTACAGACTATGAGCAAACTTAGGGACTGTTCCTGCTGAATTGTGCTTAGTACAGGGAATACCTATGTGCCATAGTTTTATGGGATCTCTCTGTACAGACTATGAGCAAACTTAGGGGACTGTTCCTGCTGAATTGTGCTTAGTACAGGGAATACCTATGTACCATAGTTTTATGGGATCTCTCTGTACAGACTATGAGTAAACTTAGGGACTGTTCCTGCTGAATTGTGCTTAGTACAGGGAATACCTATGTACCATAGTTTTATGGGATCTCTCTGTACAGACTATGAGCAAACTTAGGGACTGTTCCTGCTGAATTGTGCTTAGTACAGGGAATACCTATGTACCATAGTTTTATGGGATCTCTCTGTACAGACTATGAACAAATTTAGGGACTGTTCCTGCTGAATTGTGCTTAGTACAGGGAATACCTATGCTGCCATAGTTTTATGGGATCTCTCTGTACAGACTATGAGTAGTGATGGGCGAATTTATTCGCCAGGCGCGAATTCGCGGCGAATTTGCGCGATTCGCGCCCAGCGAATAAATACACGAAACGCCCGCGAAAATTCGCGGTAAAAACTGCCGGCGCAGTTTCGCGAATTTTTCGCAGTTTCGCGAAATTCGCGAATTTTTCGGCGAACCAAAACGGCGCAAATTCGCCCATCACTAACTATGAGCAAACTTAGGGGACTGTTCCTGCTGAATTGTGCTTAGTACAGGGAATACCTATGTACCATAGTTTTATGGGATCTCTCTGTACAGACTGTGAGCAAACTTAGGGGACTGTTCCTGCTGAATTGTGCTTAGTACAGGGAATACCTATGTACCATAGTTTTATGGGATCTCTCTGTACAGACTATGAGCAAACTTAGGGGACTGTTCCTGCTGAATTGTGCTTAGTACAGGGAATACCTATGCTGACATTATCAGTATGCCATGTCCAGGTGTGGGCTCTTAAAGAAACAGCGTAACTAAGCGTTACTTGCAAAATAACATGGAGAATCTATACATACAACATGTCAAAGTGCTTTGGAAATAAAACTTATTATAAGGATTTTGATTTTATTCACTTTTATAAGCACACTGCTATTATTCTGAACACAACTGTACATGTGTACGGCCACAACAGCCCCAAAAGATCAGAAGAGCAGGAGGAGTTGGGTGGGGCCCACCAGTCATCATGGGACCTACAGTGGAAATAAGGATGGGCTGAATTCTCCTAGGACCACCAGGACCCACTTGTAGGCCAGTCCAATGCACCATGGACTCAAATACTCAAGCAGTATGGTTGAAATCAGCCAAATCTGGGCACAAATGGGCAAATTGGGTTGGGAAAATCTTCCTCATAACCATGGAAACGTTGGCTCCGTGCAGTTATTCTGAACTAAGTGATCTCCTCATGCACAAAGGTTACTGAGATAGTGTCCCATGAAATGGCGAATACCCACAGCATTTGCACAAATCTATCATTAATGTGATATTATTACCTCTGTAATATATTTATATATATATTTATCAATAATGGGATTTATTAGTCTTAATCGCAAGAAATTCTCACGGCACAAAATCCAGTGTAAAAGAGACTTTGCTTTGATGTATTATTATTATTTTAAGAAAAAAGTGGTGTTTGTATTTGTTATGAAATAAATTAGAACAGGATGGGGGTTCAGGGGGTCTGTCGCGTGTTCTGTGCTGTAATCCTAATATCAAACTGATTTCAGAATTTGTAAAATAACTAAGGTATATTGGTAAGGGGCCAACTTTGCTTCTCCTTTAAGGAGGCGTGGCTATTGGGAATGCTGTATATATATTCCGTGTAATATATGTATATTTGGGAGTGAGGGCCGCACACGTCCCCGGATGTGATCTTTGTAGATAAAGCACTTTAATCGCTGTTAAATACCCACAGATTTGTAACCTGTAAAACAGAACCCCCCAAGTGGTACCCACTTGCCCCTTTGTTCCGCTCTTACGAAAAATAAAATTCAATCAAAACGTGTCTCGGAATTTTATTTAGTTTCACTGTCTCCATTTTATTACGTCCTTTTTCCATCCAATAAGGTGCCAATTTGGCAGGTGTCTCCCCAGTGAATATAATCACTAATCTGGGACCCCAGGCTGGCGCTCCTCTTCTGTATAAAGTGCACTGGGGTACTCTGCATGGCACCCCCAAATTGGCACCCCTAGTGACTGTGACTTTCATTCAAGTACAGGATAAAAAGCAGCAGCTTTTGTCAAAAAGGGGTTCCAATTCCCTTTACACCTTATACCCCTGTCCCCCAACATCTAATTCCCAAATCAAGGGAATTAAAATGCAATTGCCCCTCTCTTTGCTGCTAGAACTGCCCCATCTCTTCTGGGAAGGTTACACTAGATGTTGGAACATAACTGCTGGGAGTTGGGCACTGATATTGGGGATCAGACTTAGTCGAGGTTACAATTCATCCCACAGGGGTTCAGTTGGGTTCAGGGATTCTGGGTAACTCTGCTCCCACATCAGAGACATTTCTACCCACTCAGTGTTGGAAATGGAGTGTGATCCTACATTGTTTCAATGGTACCTGCAGTCAGGACAAGCAGTGCAGAGAATGGCACTGATACAATGTGGTTATTATATATATTTGGCACCTGCAGTGACGGCTTTATGTGCTGTATTGATCCTATTATATCTGTCATACAAACAGCCCTGAATGCTGCTCAATACTATGGGGCAGGGAATAGCACTGACCATTGTGTGTGTCCTTAAAACTGGCTCCTCTCACTTTACCTTTAATCGCCTTACCCACTGCCATTGCCAGCGATCTCTTTAATCCCATATCCGGACATTACTCTAATCTGCCCCTGTGTAATCTCTCCAATCCCATTAACTGCACTTGCCCCTCTCTCTAATCTCCTTCTCTCCCAATTTCCCTGATGAGTGAGAGAAACCCAGCAGCCAAGACAATGTATATTAATCTTTTGTGCTGCCTATGTGTCCAAAGTTTGCTCATAGTCTGTACAGAGAGATCCCATAAAACTATGGTACATAGGTATTCCCTGTACTAAGCACAATTCAGCAGGAACAGTCCCTAAGTTTGCTCATAGTCTGTACAGAGAGATCCCATAAAACTATGGCAGCATAGGTATTCCCTGTACTAAGCACAATTCAGCAGGAACAGTCCCTAAGTTTGCTTATAGTCTGTACAGAGAGATCCCATAAAACTATGGCATCATAGGTATTCCCTGTACTAAGCACAATTCAGCAGGAACAGCCCCTAAGTTTGCTCATAGTCTGTACAGAGAGATCCCATAAAACTATGGCAGCATAGGTATTCCCTGTACTAAGCACAATTCAGCAGGAACAGTCCCCTAAGTTTGCTCATAGTCTGTACAGAGAGATCCCATAAAACTATGGCAGCATAGGTATTCCCTGTACTAAGCACAATTCAGCAGGAACAGCCCCTAAGTTTGCTCATAGTCTGTACAGAGAGATCCCATAAAACTATGGCAACATAGGTATTCCCTGTACTAAGCACAATTCAGCAGGAACAGCCTCCTAACTTTGCTCATAGCATTTCTCACAACTGCCTGGCCAACGGGGGGCACTGTATCATTCAGGTAATGTCAGATGGAAATGTATTCAGTATAAATGCTCTTTACAAGCAGAATATACTTCTCTTATTTAACCATAAAGCAGGGCCACTTTGCAGTCAGTTATAAAGAGCAACTTAAGCCCCCCAAAAGCATCTGACTGACCGATTCAAATAAAAAAGACAACTTGAAGCATCGCCTGCATTTTATCTGAATAAACAGGACTAAGAAGCTTGAATTTAACCTTTAACTCGTTTGCAGCAGATAAACCTTGACGTCATTTTAGCTCCAAGTGTCAGAGAGTTGCAGCAGCCACAGGGGAGGGATGGGGATTGGTTTGTTGTGAAGGAAAGAAAGTTTGTTAAAGGGGTCGTTCACCTTTATATTTAGTATGATGCAGAGAGGGATATTCTGAGACCATTTGCAATTGGTTTTCATTTTTTATTATTTGTAGTTTTTGACTTATTTAGCTTTTTATTCAGCAGCTCTCCAGTTTGCAGTTTCAGCCATCTGGTTGCTATTGTCCTAATTCCCCTAGCAACCATGCATTGATGTGAATAAGAGACTGGAACATGAACAGGAGAGGGTCTGGGTAGAAAGATGAGGAATAAAAAGAAGCAATAAGAATAAATGTGTAGCCTTGCAGAGCATTTGTTTCTTAGATGGGGTCAGCGACCCCTCAAATGATGAAAATGTAAAGTAAAGTGTCCCTGCTATTTATATCCTTTATTATTGTTATATAAAAAGGACAGCAGGGTGTGTCTATCCCCATTACTAAATATATCTACTGTTTATAATTATAATAGAAACCCCAGCCCCACACCCTGAGAGGTGCAGCACCCCAGCCTCCCATCCAATGTCACTGTCAGGGACCTTTCTAAGCTGCACTTCCTGTTTAGCCAGTTCCAATGACGTCAATGAGCCGGAAACAGCGGTAGCCATCTTGGCTCCGGGCAAGAATCTGACTGACAGAAAATAACACACAGCCCGGCGCAATAGCATACTCATGGACGAGTTTTATTTCGCAAATCCATATAAGCCTACAAGGCAGCCTTTCCAGGGAAGTGGACGTTTGGTAGACTAGTTCCCGTTCCATTGTCACTAACAAGAATCATTCTATTGAGAGACGGCCGACTGGATTTCCCTATACCCACACTAAATATGGCGACTGAGCCGCCCACACTCCTTGAGAGAACTACATATCCCATCCATCACCTCGCGGCGCGCCTGCGCACTGCTTCTTCCGCGCTTGAGCCCGGCTCCCTATAGCGCAGAGGCCTGTGGGACTGGTGAATGGTTAGTTAGCGGAGGAGGTGCCCGTGTGTGTCCCGCCATGGAGGCGCTCATCCCTGTCATTAATAAGCTGCAGGATGTCTTCAACACGGTGGGCTCGGATGTCATTCAGTTGCCTCAGATCGTGGTGGTGGGGACTCAGGTGAGACTTGGGGTCGGTTGTGGGGGGTTCATGGCTGTGGTTCTGCCGCCTCACAAATAACTGACTAATAATAATAATCAGTTCCCTCCACTGACCTTCCCTGTGTCCCCCGGGGTTTCCTCCTCTCTCTGTCAGGGCCCCTCCTCCTCCTCAGCTGCTCCAGAACATCTTTATCTCACTTTATATTCACTCTCAAGTCTCCTGAGGGGCAAAATCTCACCCCCCACCTGTCAATGAGAATTTCCATCACTTACAGACTCAGCTGCCTCAGAACCTCTTTATATCCAGACCTGTCCCCTGTCACTCAGTCTTATTAACCCCCAGTGGGACAGAATCCCTTCTCTAATACCCCTGGGCCCCTGTCACATTGTCATAAAGACAGAACTGCCTCAGAACCTCTTTATCACCTCATCTGTCAATCTTTTGGCCTGTCCTTTCATTCACTGTTATGGCAGAATCTCCAACCCAGACCTGTCAATGGGAATCTCCATGAGCTACAGCCTCAGCTGCCCCAGAACCTCTTTATATCCAGATCTGCCCCCTGTCATTCAGTGTTATTAACCCCCAGTGGGACAGAATCCATTCTCTAATACCCTTGGGTGCCCTGTCACATTCTCATAAAGACACAGCTGCCCCAGAACCTCTTTATAACCAGATCTGCCCTCTGTCATTCAGTGTTATTAACCCCCAGTGGAACATAGGGAGAGAGTCGCACATGCACCATATTGTTTTGCAGGGGTACTTCTCATGGCAGGGGCAGGTGTCTAGTCCAAAATGCTGGGTGCGACAGCAGAGGATTCCTCATTAGCTGTGACCCTGCTAAAATTATAATGTGTCTCTCCCACCTACTGACAATCACACTCCCTTATTCCTTCACTGCTGCTTTAAAGGGGAAGTTACTGCTCCTTTCTACTTTCTTTCTTTGTTATTCTATTCCGTGACTCTCAGATGGGTAGTTTAGAATCATATCTGGTTGATGGAGTCCCTTACCTCAACAGAAAACACACTTTTATTTTATTTTTTAATGTGTATGTGGGTTGGTGCTGCCACAGAATGCTCTGGGCACACAATAAGCTATACCCTCATACTGTACTGTCTAAGGGAATCAATATGGCACCTCCTCCTCCCATATGTATAAATACAAATATACAGAGAAGGAATGTTCTGGGCACACAATAAGCTATACCCTCATACTGTACTGTCTAAGGGAATCAATATGGCACCTCCTCCTCCCATATGTATAAATACAAATATACAGAGAAGGAATGTTCTGGGCACACAATAAGCTATACCTTCATACTGTACTGTCTAAGGGAATCAATATGGCACCTCCTCCTCCCATATGTATAAATACAAATATACAGAGAAGGAATGTTCTGGGCACACAATAAGCTATACCCTCATACTGTACTGTCTAAGGGAATCAATATGGCACCTCCTCCTCCCATATTTATAAATACAAATATACAGAGAAGGAATGTTCTGGGCACACAATAAGCTATACCCTCATACTGTACTGTCTAAGGGAATCAATATGGCACCTCCCTCCTCCCATATGTATAAATACAAATATACAGAGAAGGAATGTTCTGGGCACACAATAAGCTATACCCTCATACTGTACTGTCTAAGGGAATCAATATGGCACCTCCTCCTCCCATATGTATAAATACAAATATACAGAGAAGGAATGTTCTGGGCACACAATAAGCTATACCTTCATACTGTACTGTCTAAGGGAATCAATATGGCACCTCCTCCTCCCATATGTATAAATACAAATATACAGAGAAGGAATGTTCTGGGCACACAATAAGCTATACCCTCATACTGTACTGTCTAAGGGAATCAATATGGCACCTCCCTCCTCCCATATGTATAAATACAAATCTATACAGAGAAGGAATGTTCTGGGCACACAATAAGCTATACCCTCATACTGTACTGTCTAAGGGAATCAATATGGCACCTCCTCCTCCCATATTTATAAATACAAATATACAGAGAAGGAATGTTCTGGGCACACAATAAGCTATACCCTCATACTGTACTGTCTAAGGGAATCAATATGGCACCTCCCTCCTCCCATATGTATAAATACAAATATACAGAGAAGGAATGTTCTGGGCACACAATAAGCTATACCCTCATACTGTACTGTCTAAGGGAATCAATATGGCACCTCCTCCTCCCATATGTATAAATACAAATATACAGAGAAGGAATGTTCTGGGCACACAATAAGCTATACCTTCATACTGTACTGTCTAAGGGAATCAATATGGCACCTCCTCCTCCCATATGTATAAATACAAATATACAGAGAAGGAATGTTCTGGGCACACAATAAGCTATACCCTCATACTGTACTGTCTAAGGGAATCAATATGGCACCTCCCTCCTCCCATATGTATAAATACAAATCTATACAGAGAAGGAATGTTCTGGGCACACAATAAGCTATACCCTCATACTGTACTGTCTAAGGGAATCAATATGGCACCTCCTCCTCCCATATGTATAAATACAAATATACAGAGAAGGAATGTTCTGGGCACACAATAAGCTATACCCTCATACTGTACTGTCTAAGGGAATCAATATGGCACCTCCTCCTCCCATATGTATAAATACAAATATACAGAGAAGGAATGTTCTGGGCACACAATAAGCTATACCCTCATACTGTACTGTCTAAGGGAATCAATATGGCACCTCCTCCTCCCATAGGTATAAATACAAATATACAGAGAAGGAATGTTCTGGGCACACAATAAGCTATATCCTCATACTGTACTGTCTAAGGGAATCAATATGGCACCTCCTCCTCCCATATGTATAAATACAAATATACAGAGAAGGAATGTTCTGGGCACACAATAAGCTATACCCTCATACTGTACTGTCTAAGGGAATCAATATGGCACCTCCTCCTCCCATATGTATAAATACAAATATACAGAGAAGGAATGTTCTGGGCACACAATAAGCTATACCCTCATACTGTACTGTCTAAGGGAATCAATATGGCACCTCCTCCTCCTCCCATATGTATAAATACAAATATACAGAGAAGGAATGTTCTGGGCACACAATAAGCTATACCCTCATACTGTACTGTCTAAGAGGGAATCAATATGGCACCTCCTCCTCCCATATGTATAAATACAAATATACAGAGAAGGAATGTTCTGGGCACACAATAAGCTATATGAGACATTGTTTTGTGATCCTTTCTTACACAGAATTAGTTCTGTAAACGATTTAGAATGAGCTGAAGAAACTCCCTGCTGCCCTGCGCTCTCGTAGCCCCTGGGAGTTGGGTCTAATCAGACTTCATTCCCTTGTCATCTCCATGGTGAGAAGGAAACAGGCCCTGGTTATTGTGATGTAGGACTGGTCTCGTAGCCGTCTGCCAGAATCCCTTAGTCACAGCCAGTGAGCAGGGCCATTGATTCACTCTGACCATCTGATTGAGACTCAATTCACATAAATGTCCCATTTTAGGGAAATATCATCTAAACACTGGGAACAATTCCTTATTCTTACAGTCTTTCATTATTTCTCTCTCAAGCTGCCGCCCCATGAGTTTTCAGGGTTTTATTATTCAGCCAATGTCACAGAGAATGTCTGATCAGTCCCTGCCGAGCCAGAACAGCAGTGGGAATATTAATATACAGACTGGGACACTGACCACCAAATATACCTGTAACTTACTTCTGGCTAAGGATGCTGGGAGGTTTCATTCACAGCATATGTGCCTGGTGCCCATGCTAAATAAAATCTGTCATTAATGTCTCCTGCATGGAACAGCTGTTACGTAGCCTTAAACCCCAGCGTTCATCTTTCTCTGGTGCAGTCTATGTACAGATCTCTCTGTACAGACTATGAGCTGAATTGTGCTTAGTACAGGGAATACCTATGTACCATAGTTTTATGGGATCTCTCTGTACAGACTATGAGCAAACTTAGGGACTGTTCCTGCTGAATTGTGCTTAGTACAGGGAATACCTATGTACCATAGTTTTATGGGATCTCTCTGTACAGACTATGAGCAAACTTAGGGGCTGTTCCTGCTGAATTGTGCTTAGTACAGTGGAATACCTATGCTGCCATAGTTTTATGGGATCTCTCTGTACAGACTATGAGCAAACTTAGGGACTGTTCCTGCTGAATTGTGCTTAGTACAGGGAATACCTATGTACCATAGTTTTATGGGATCTCTCTGTACAGACTATGAGCAAACTTAGGGGCTGTTCCTGCTGAATTGTGCTTAGTACAGTGGAATACCTATGCTGCCATAGTTTTATGGGATCTCTCTGTACAGACTATGAGCAAACTTAGGGGCTGTTCCTGCTGAATTGTGCTTAGTACAGGGAATACCTATGCTGCCATAGTTTTATGGGATCTCTCTGTACAGACTATGAGCAAACTTAGGGGCTGTTCCTGCTGAATTGTGCTTAGTACAGGGAATACCTATGTACCATAGTTTTATGGGATCTCTCTGTACAGACTATGAGCAAACTTAGGGGCTGTTCCTGCTGAATTGTGCTTAGTACAGGGAATACCTTTGTTGCCATAGTTTTATAGGATCTCTCTGTACAGACTATAAGCAAATTTAGGGGACTGTTCCTGCTGAATTGTGCTTAGTACAGGGAATACCTATGCTGCCATAGTTTTATGGGATCTCTCTGCTCAGACAATGATGTTTGTGCATAAATCCTGCAATGTTGATTTGTGTGACTTTAAGCCTGAATGTTTCTTGTTCTTTAGAGCAGTGGAAAAAGTTCAGTTCTGGAGAGTTTGGTGGGACGGGACCTGCTCCCTAGAGGTACTGGGGTAGTAACAAGAAGACCCCTAATCCTGCAGTTGGTTCACGTTCCCTCAGAGGACGGGCGCAAGACTTCTGGAGATGAGAATGGTAACGTATCTGGCTGGGGTGCCTGTGTCCATTAAGAGAATAGAGAATAGAAAGGAACAGACACTGCTTTCAATATCAATTTATAAACAACTTTAAAACCCATAGAAACTGTGTAATGAATGTATTTTGCAAAGTTGCCTAGAATTGTGTCTTCTTTTATTAGGCAAAAGTATTTTTTAGGTTGCCATTCCCTTTAATCTCTCTGTTCCATCTCACCTGTATTTTATGGACACCCCGTCGGGGACATCGGTCGCCCCATTATCTGGCAGCTCTGCCTCCTTGTTTGGGGGCTGCGGGGCACAAGACCCCGTCCCTTAATAACATCTTCTTTCTTTATTGTTTCTCTCTTTGATTCCAGACCTCAACGCTTGGAAAAATCCGAAGCACTTTTCCAAAGGTCTCCAGTTTCCACTGTTGCTCCCCTTTCCCACTTTATTCCCTTCCTGCATGTGCCTACCTGCTCCTGTGTACATCTGTAACCCTTGCACAACTGCAGTACACGCTCCCTGCCAGCCCTCCAGCACTCGCATGTTATTATCAGTAACGGCCAGGATCCCCAAGAACAGCACAGATTCACTTCCGTTTTCATGATGTAAATCTGATCTACAATACCCAGCATCCCTCTAACAGCCTTCATTTGTCAGGGTATTATGGGAATTTAACAACACCCTTGTGGCGCAGGGAGTTGCAGTACAAGCTGGACATTGTCTGTGTCTGCAGTACTTACCATTACTGATAATTAGGGATGCACAGAATCCAGGATTTGGCCTTTTTCAGCAGGATTCGGATTTGGCCGAATTCTTCTGCCCGGCCGAACCGAAACCAAATCCTAATTTCCATATGCAAATTAGGGAGGGGGAGGGAAATCGTGTGACTTTTTGGCAGAAAACAAGGAAGTAAAAAAATGTTTTACCCTTCCTACACCTAATTTGCATATGCTAATTAGGATTCTGATTCGGTTCAGTATTCGGCCAAATCTTTTGCAAAGGATTCAGTGGTTCGGCCAAATCCAAAATAGTGGATTCGGTGCATCCTCACTGATAATGTCCCATCACTGGCAGAAGCAGTTATTTTTATTTGCAGTTTCCTTTTTTATTTTTCTACAGGTTTAGCCCCCTACGTAAATTGCCCTTTGTTCTATCTTCTTTGTTATTTATTTATTTTGTGAATGGATCATGTTATTTGTGTTAGAGTCCTGCGCTGAAGCAATTTGTTAAACACGACCGCAACCCGGACCCGCAACCTGCATACTTACCCGCTACCCGATCCGCAAGTACCTTATCCGCGACCCGCTGACCATGAAGAAACAGGAAGTGCTGTCATTGTAAACCAGAAATGACATCATTGGAAGTTGGGGTGATCAAAAAAAAGGGGCAAAACAGGAAGTGCTGTCAATGTAAACCAGAAGTGACATCATTGGAAGTTGGCGTGATCAAAAAAAAGGGGCAAAACAGGAAGTGCTGTCAATGTAAACCAGAAGTGACATCATTGGAAGTTGGGGTGATCAAAAAAAAGGGGCAAAACAGGAAGTGCTGTCAATGTAAACCAGAAGTGACATCATTGGAAGTTGGCGTGATCAAAAAAAAGGGGCAAAACAGGAAGTGCTGTCAATGTAAACCAGAAGTGACATCATTGGAAGTAGGCATGATCAGAAAAAAAACTCGCTATTGGGAAGGCCCATATAACCGCCGACCCGCGTCTATCTCACTCCCAAAACTTCTACCTGCAACCCGCATGGTACCACAAGTTTTTGCAAGTAACCTGCGGGTACCGGACCCGCTGCAGGACTCTAATTTGTGTCACCCATCTTGCATGCATCATGTCATTTGCACTCTATGGGATATAAAGGGACATTGCTTGTGTTTGAAATACCCAGCTACCAATACCAACCAATCAGAAAGTTGTTTGCATTTTCCCCCGAAACCAATGATATCTTATGAGGCAGGGGATTTGCAAGGTGGTACAATAGGAGAGTTATGGGAGGAGACAAGGATATGTGGCAGTCTCAGGGTTTCTAGTCAATGATGACTGGACAACAGGATCACACAATGACTTATTTACACAAAGCTGCAGTATTATCCACTCCACAGTGTTTCCATTAAATTATCCAGGCCATGAAGAATACATTTTGGAATCATTACAAAGGTCTGTTGATGAGGGAATATTAATCATGGCTGGAGGGAGAATCTGATTAAATATCTTCTTCTCCTTCCACAATTGCTCTAAAGGACCAGGCAGGGAGGGTTTACCATTTTCCACAGCAAATTAAAAGCACAAGTCCCAGTGTTGTCTGCAAGCTGCTGGGGTCTATCTGCTTGGAAGCAACACACTGGAGTTAGAGATAAGAGATTATGAAACGTGTATCATTTACTTACAGAGTTTAGCAAGTGGGGCAAAGGCCTCTGTACAAAGAATGTGATATGGGACTGAAGTCCTGTGTTAGATCTTAGATATACATATTGTTTAGGCAGGAGAGCTGCCATATTAGCGACATGGGACGCCACTCCCTGTTCTCTGCTGGGCTCAAGACTCCAAGTGTGACAATGTTCTCTGCCTGCCGAAGGGGGGGGGCTGGGAGTTGTAGTTCATTAGCAGAGGAGGCAGGTTATTTGTCCTGATGGAATAGTGATCTTTATAATAGACTGTATGAGTTTGCTCTTACGCTGCACAGAGACTCTGGATCCAATTGCAGTTGGAAAGCTGAGTGCTTTAATCCCAATAATCATCCAATCTCTTTTCAGCACATCCTTTATCATGTGACTAATTACTGCCTTTTCTTAATTACAGGAGTGGAGACCAACGAATGGGGCAAGTTCCTGCACACAAAGAACAAGGTAGGGCCCTGCGAGATGGTTCTTCCCAGTACAGTCTCATGTAAAGGCTTCTGATTGTATGGACCTGTTAAGCTCAGCAGCTTATTCAGCAGTGTATGGGGCCCTCCGATGGGCTCCCCTGATGGATATCTGGCCAGAAATTGGCCAGATGTCGACCGTCCAATTGGTGATACACAGTAGATAACAGATAAGTACTACTATAGTTTATATAAACAAGCTGCTGTGTAGCCATGGGGGCAGCCATTCAAGCACAGGATACACAGTAGATAACAGATAAGTACTACTATAGTTTATATAAACAAGCTGCTGTGTAGCCATGGGGGCAGCCATTCAAGAACAGGATACACAGTAGATAACAGATAAGTACTACTATAGTTTATATAAACAAGCTGCTGTGTAGCCATGGGGGCAGCCATTCAAGCACAGGATACACAGTAGATAACAGATAAGTACTACTATAGTTTATATAAACAAGCTGCTGTAAAGCCATGGGGGCAGCCATTCAAGCACAGGATACACAGTAGATAACAGATAAGTACTACTATAGTTTATATAAACAAGCTGCTGTAAAGCCATGGGGGCAGCCATTCAAGCACAGGATACACAGTAGATAACAGATAAATACTACTATAGTTTATATAAACAAGCTGCTGTGTAGCCATGGGGGCAGACATTCAAGCACAGGATACACAGTAGATAACAGATAAGTACTACTATAGTTTATATAAACAAGCTGCTGTGTAGCCATGGGGGCAGCCATTCAAGCACAGGATACACAGTAGATAACAGATAAGTACTACTATAGTTTATATAAACAAGCTGCTGTAAAGCCATGGGGGCAGCCATTCAAGCACAGGATACACAGTAGATAACAGATAAGTACTACTATAGTTTATATAAACAAGCTGCTGTGTAGCCATGGGGGCAGACATTCAAGCACAGGATACACAGTAGATAACAGATAAGTACTACTATAGTTTATATAAACAAGCTGCTGTGTAGCCATGGGGGCAGCCATTCAAGCACAGGATACACAGTAGATAACAGATAAGTACTACTATAGTTTATATAAACAAGCTGCTGTGTAGCCATGGGGGCAGCCATTCAAGCACAGGATACACGGTAGATAACAGATAAGTACTACTATAGTTTATATAAACAAGCTGCTGTGTAGCCATGGGGGCAGCCATATAAACTATAGTAGTACTTATATTATCTGTGTTATAGAAACATAGTTGATTTGAGGCAAACACACCGGTTGTACCAGCGCAGGGCATCACTACGTTATATTGTCATTCATTTGAAACACTTTAATTTTTTTGAAGTTACTGTTCTTTTAAATCACTCTTCTTTGGAAAATGTCAAGGTTTGAACCTTCAGCCATCCTCTTGTGTTGCCATTTTAGAAGTTAAACGTTATTTATTGTAAATAAAATAATATCTTCTTAAGGAGAATACAAGCATGGGTGGGAGCTGCCATAATGTACAGTAAGAAGGCCTAGCTTAGATGCAGGGATTTTGCAGTAATTCCAGTTGTGGGGGCCTGAGCTGATGTCCTGTGCGCATGGTTTATTTGTGTTTATAACTGACCTCTCCTTCTATTCTAGATTTTCACTGATTTCGATGAAATCCGGCAGGAAATTGAGAGTGAAACAGAGAGGATTTCTGGGAATAATAAAGTAAGAAAATGAGTGACAAGGTGTGTTGTGTGCTCTGCGACTCTCAGGCTTGTCCTTTAAACTGTTTGCTAAGGTTTGATTAGCCTAGCAACACACATATCATGACTGTAGTCTTTTATTACGGGTATCCATGTTCTTGAGACCCGTAGTATGATCTGTTGTTTCCCTTTGGAGGCCTGGGGGGAACCATAGCATGGAGCAGTAATGAAGGAACATCCGAATTCTTGTCTCACTGTCTCTCATTTTACTTCCAGTTCTGCAGTTCACTCAATCGAATATTGACCTCATTTGATTTGTGCTTACATTTGTATTGCCAAGAAGTCACATGACTTTGAATGCCTAGAAACTGATTTAATAAGCACATACGCTCTCCTGTTTCTGAATCCTATTTTCCTCTTGTTCTTTCCACTTTATGCGTTCAATAGATATTCCAATATTCCCAAGGACTGGGTAGTCAGACTTTCCTTGGGTTGTTAGGTGGGAACTTGCTTTCCTGGGGTTGCCGGGAGTCGTAGCTGCTATTAAATGTGCCCGTAGGCTTTTGCTACTCACGATACATTTTTCACATACTATATGCAGCAGTGTTCCATATCATTTCATTTGCCCAAACTACACTAACTCACATAATGTTACACATGGCTAGTGGCACTTTCATGTTTCTGACAAAGCCATAAATCTTTGCAGCGCCAGGTTAAACTATGTGAAGATACCGGTGTAGTGACTAACTGTGCCAATCTCCTGTGGGTTCTACAGTATAAAGAACAATACGTGTTTATAAATATGTCCCCTAGTATTCAGGCATGATTTAACCCTTTTAAGCAAACAAAGGGCAACCTGGCCTCTATAGACTCGTGCTGACCTCAATGCACAGGCTGGGAACTGTTTTTACCTTGGCTCATTGTTTAAAGGGATCCAATTGTTCCAGTTCTGTCACTGGAAGTCACTTCACACCTAAAATAGAAAACCTGTGTGTGTTAAAGGATTAAAGGCTCAGTAAACCTATTGTGTGTGTGGTGCCAGCGGTATGTAACTGGTTAATCCTGTAACCCAGTCTAGTGCCAGAAGCTCTGCAGTCACAACACTAACAACTTTGCAGCTCACAATAATGTCTCCTTCTCTTTCCAGGGTATCAGCTCGGACCCCATTCACCTGAAGGTATTCTCCCCCAATGTTGTCAACTTAACCCTTGTGGATTTACCAGGGATGACAAAGGTAATGTGGGAGAAGAAACTCGTGTTGTCTGAATAGGGGCAGAGGTTAGCATTTTGGAGAGTAGATTCACTCTACCCTAAACACATAGCCAGTTACAAAGCTTAGATTCTGTCCACTCCCTGCTCCTGGTCAAAGCTCTGTTTTTTTTTTTTTATTAAAGGGAAAACATATAACAACCTTGGTTCATACAGAGTATGAGTGCATAATACAATACACTTCATGTGATCTACGGAATATAAAGTAACAGTCACCTTACACACATCTACATACAGGTTATGTTATTGTAGAACTCAGTCTGATTTAATCCTCAGGGATCTCTTTCAAATGAATATCCAGCCACGGGTCTCATTTTTTTTATAAATTTCCCTGGACATCCTCTGGCCAAATATGTTAGCTTGATGGAGTCGAGAGCTTTATTGATTACATTGAGCGACTGCTGGGGCACCATTGACCATACCATTTTCTTGGCATAATATAAGGCTAGTCTCATAAGTGATCTGGCCCGGTTTAGGGCCACTAACCAAGTAAACAGGGGAGCATACTTGTGGAAATGCCAAGTTGTTTGCTAGATATTGCATTACCTCCCTTCAAAAGCTCTGTATCCGAGGGCATTACCACACCAGGTGCAGAAAGGATGCCCCAGGCTCTTGGCATCTCCGGCACCCTGGATTGCTGGCCCATTATCTGAAGCTTTATTGGGGTGATATATAATTGATGTACACTGCATTAGCTTATCATGTAGTGAAATGAGATCAATGTAAAGGACCTCAGTGGCCTCCTCCCATTATTCTACACTGAGAGCTGGGAGTAGCTGTTGCCAGCGTTGTTGGGCCCTTGCAAAGGGTGGGGGAACAGTGTCTATTGGTCAGAGCTCTGATTCTTAGTTGTTGCTGCTGTTCAACCAGAGCAAGTTCACCCTCTAGTGGCCAAAGATTGTTTTGTTTATATGGCTTACGTATATGACCATGGGGAATCGAGAAGCTCAGGAGCAGGGAGGATTCAGAGCTCATGTGTGTTTAATTGATTGTGTAAATTGTAATTGGCGAAATCCTAATTATTAATGTCCATTTCTAATAAATTGGATGTTTTTCTTCACCAGGTACCCGTAGGTGACCAACCCAAAGACATTGAAATCCAGATCCGCGAGCTCATCCTGAGGTACATCAGCAATCCCAACTGCATTATTCTGGCAGTCACCGCCGCTAACACCGACATGGCAACTTCAGAGGCACTAAAGATTGCACGGGAGAGCGACCCCGATGGTAAGTGACCGAGTTTTACTTCCTTCTCTCTCTGTTTTTCACTTGCCGGTTACATGAAAACATCAATGCACATATAGAAGCAGGAAGCCCGCATTTAAATCTGTTTTCCACCGATCAATGCTAACTATCTGAATTGAAAATACCCTTGCCCTATCCTTACCCTAGCTAGTCAATACTTGGAATGACTAGCTTGTGATCGGTGTGTTAATTTGAGGAGACCGTTGGGGGCAAAGGGTTAATCTATATGATGTGACCGGCTAATTTTGGCTTTTCGCTGAACATGGGTACTGGAAGTTGCAAATGTTATAGCATCATTTTATCCCTCACAGAAATACAGAACCATCTCAATATCTCATTGGACAGGGCCCTGTAGATCTCCTATATAACTCCTAAATCCAAACATAATTTTAGTTAGGGCCCAGTGCATGACAGACTTTTAAACTGAACCTTTTTTGATTCCGTTTGTCAGGTCGCAGGACTCTCGCTGTCATAACCAAGCTGGACCTCATGGACGCAGGGACAGATGCAATGGATGTGCTTCTGGGGAGGGTAATCCCAGTCAAACTTGGTATTATAGGAGTGGTCAACAGGTATCCACATCCATTTCCTTAAAGGGATACTGTCATGGGAAAACATGTTTTTTTTTCAAAATGCATCAGTTAATAGTGATGCTCCAGCAGAATTCTGCACTGAAATCCATTTCTCAGAAGAGCAAACATATTTTTTTTACAATTAATTTTGAAATCTGACATGGGGCTAGGCATATTGTCAGTTTCCCAGGTGCCCCCAGTCATGTGACTTGTGCTCTGATAAACTTCAGTCTCTCTTTACTGCAGTACTGCAAGTTGGAGTCATATCACCCCTTCCCTTTCCCCCAGCAGCCAAACAACAGAACAATGGGAAGGTAACCAGATAGCAGCTCACTAACACAAGATAACAGCTGCCTGGTAGATCTAAGAACAACACTCAATAGTAAAATCCAGGTCCCACTGAGACACATTCAGTTACATTGAGTAGGAGAAACGACAGCCTGCCAGAAAGCAGTTCCATCCTAAAGTGCTGGCTCTTTCTGAAATCACATGACCAGGCAAAATGAGCTGAGATGCACCTACACACCAATATTTCAACTAAATACACTTGCTGGTTCAGGAATGACATTTTATATTGTACAGTCAATTATTTGCAGTGTTAACAGTGTCATTTAGAAATAAAAACTACACCATAAAAATCATGACAGAATCCCTTTAAATTTTATATTTGGGTTGTAAATGTTTTTTGGTTGTGGAGCCTTGTGCACTTCACCACCTGTTGTTTAACTAAATCTCCCAACCTTCTTACTACCTACTGCTGCTCTGCACTGAGCCCAGTACTTCAGCCCCTAGTTTCACTCTGAATATAAATGGTATATATCAAGTCACTAGCCATTTATTTCTTTGATTGGGGCTTTGATTTTAGCTTTTCTATTGGCTGAAGGAAGCAATAGCTCCGTATGGCACAGAGCTCAGTTATTGATTTATAATTAACAGGAGCCAGTTGGACATTAATAACAAAAAGATCGTGGCCGACTCTATCCGGGACGAGTATGGGTTCCTGCAGAAGAAATACCCCTCACTGGCGACTAGGAACGGAACCAAATACCTCGCTCGGACTCTTAACAGGTAACTTTTCCCAAACAGGCAGGGAAACGTTTATAGTTAAGGGGCATTTTTACTACTATTAATCCAACTTGCTGTTTGATAGACTATTATGTATCTGTTTTGGGTTATACCAATAGAGCCTGACCAGTATTACTAAGTCCAACTATCCATTGGCAGCAGGGTTATAAAGTGCCACATAACAGTATATATATGTGTGTGTGTATATGTACTGGAGATTCAGATGAATGGTTCCTGAGCATTGTGACTGTGTTTATAGGCTGCTGATGCACCATATCCGGGACTGTCTGCCTGAGCTGAAGACCAGAATAAATGTCCTGGCGGCTCAATACCAGTCCCTGTTGAACAGCTACGGGGAACCCGTGGAAGATCAAAGTTCCACGTTACTGCAGCTCATTACTAAATTTGCCACCGAGTATTGCAACACAATTGAAGGAAGAGCAAAATACATAGAAACCTCTGAACTGTAAGTACCGGGGGCGCTTTTATTGTGCCAGTACTTGTTGGCATTGTCATGTTATACTTGTTCCTCTAGTACATTCACAGATTTAGATATACCATGGGGCATATACATATAGAATCGTGGGAAAGTGAGTGGGATCTGAAACAAGTAGTCTATGAGTTGTTCTTTATAGCTAGGGGGGTATTCACTGGTTCAGTTATACTCTCTCTGGTTGCTAGCCATTTCTTTAGAGCCATGTTAACCCTTTCACAGCAAATAGGTTCAGCGTTTGCTTTGCATTTGAACAGGTGCGGAGGGGCTCGTATCTCCTACATATTCTATGAGACGTTTGGAAGGACACTGGAATCGGTAGACCCTCTGGGTGGCCTCACCACAATCGATATACTTACGGCCATTAGAAATGCAACTGTAAGTGGTTTAGCTAGTGATTGTGGCATATTTCACGGCTCAGGGCTTTAGCGGGATCATTTCCTGATTTGTCTCTGTGGACAGGGCCCCCGGCCAGCCTTATTTGTTCCAGAGATCTCCTTCGAGCTGCTGGTGAAGAGACAGGTGAAACGGCTGGAGGAGCCCAGTTTGCGCTGCGTTGAACTGGTCCATGAAGAGATGCAGAGGATAATCCAGCACTGCAGCAACTACAGCACACAGGTACCTCGCTCTGAGACCAGTTTCATGGTTAGTGATTGTGTTTAGCTGAATTGACAGGTAACAGACTCCTGATTTGTCCTCTGGTCCTAAAAGTATAAATAGAATCCCTGCTGTAAAGCAAGAGTTCTCTTAGGTGCCAGACAGGAAGAAGAAACTGTCACATGACTACAGTGTACCAGGAAATGGCCTCCCCCATTCCAGCTTAAAAAGTGCTGTTAATGTTTCCAAAATTAAAGCATTTTTTGTCAAGAACTGCCCAGCTTTGCACCATATTGTGTACTATTTTTAGCCACACGTATACTTGTACCCCTTTAGTGAGTTGGTTGTGCCCTTTCCTTGAAGGGATGAGACGTTTTCGTAGAGGTCGTATTCTGACACCAGCTGCTGGGCTGCTCTCAAAGAATATTAATCTTTCCCAGTACTCACCAGTCTGTGTGCTGTTTGCCTTCAGGAGCTGCTGAGGTTCCCAAAGCTTCACGATGCCATAGTTGAGGTGGTAACGAGTCTCCTGAGGAAGCGACTGCCAGTTACTAATGAGATGGTAGGACACGATGCAGTAACCCTTCCTAAACTGCTGCGAGTTCCTGCGTTTGCAGTCTTGTCTCTTACAGAATTTGTTTGTTCCTGTGCAGGTACATAATTTGGTGGCCATTGAACTTGCCTACATCAACACAAAACATCCAGACTTTGCAGATGCCTGCGGGGTGATGAACAACAATATAGAAGTAAGGAACGTTCAGACTTTATGCACATTATGTTCTGCGTTCAGCAGTTTCATTAGGCCAGTGCTGCTGTATCCACGGTGGATCCGCATCTTGTGTGTGTGTGTCTATTGCACTTTGTGCAGTTCACAGAGTTAATTCAATTGCCAATTTACTCAGTATGGCAGTTACACATCCCATGTACTTTTAAAACCACAGGAACAGCGGCGGAACAGAATAGCTCGGGATGTGCCTCCACCAGCGGCGTCCAGGGATAAGGTGAGTAAAATGGGCATTTTTATCACACAAAAACGGCTAATACATTTCCAAACACACCACATACGCTTCTCTATTGCCATTATAATGTATGTTACTTGATGGTGGTCTACATGATCCTACACAAGTGACAGAGCTAAAGCTTTGCCTTTGCTATTTTATTTAGGAAAATATTTGGTAGATAGAGGGCCTTTATATTTGTAGCAGCCAATCAGTGAAAAAGCTTTTATTAAGGATGCCATGCTCAGGGTGATAAAAGGCCATACTCAACAACTTATTGACTCCTATATGGGGCCCTATCAAAGACCTCTCCCACACTCATCAGGTTAACAAATCATGTTCGACAAGGTCCTCTTTGTGATCTGAACCTCGGCCTGAGGAAACCAATCTTAACCCCCTGCATCCACTACTTAAAGGAAACCTGTCCCTTTTTTGCTGACAGTAGGACTGTAATTAAAGGATAAGTAAACCTTTAAAATATATGAATGTAAAATTGATGAGGGGGTTATTCTAAGCACTTTTGTAATTTACAGTCATTATTTATTTTCTTTTTATTCCAAGATATTAAGGGATTCATGTGCTGTTAATATGAATGAATTTTGTTCCAACAGCGCCACCTGCTGGTCAGTTTCTGACCAGTCTGACCACCAAGTAGTCAAGGAAGTTGTCAGGAGAAAGAAAGAGGCTGATGTTCTTCTGCTTAGGAAAACAATTAGAAACCTTTCTCACATCTTTCCTAAGCAGAAGAACATCAGCCTCTTTCTTTCTCCTGACAACTTCCTTGACTACTTGGTGGTCAGACTGATCAGAAACTGACCAGCAGGTGGCGCTGTTGGAACAAAATTCATTCATATTAACAGCACATGTATCCCTTAATATCTTGGAATAAAAAGAAAATAAATGTAAATGGCAAGTGCTTAGAATAACCCCATCAATTTTACATTCACTTATTGTATAAGTTAAAATCCTTTAAATACCGTCTGTTATTTGGGATAATTGCTCCACTGAAGCTGCTTGAATTGAGAGAAATTAGACTTAGTAAGGGGTCTGCCCCCTGTGATTCCTATTTATACGCATCATTATGTCCCAGGATGAGAGTTATCAGCGTGTTTGTTACAGGCGGCACCTTCGGGCAGCACAGGGGATGGAGTTCCTGATGCTGGGACTGGGAACTGGAGGGGAATGCTGAAAGCCAAGGGAGAGGAGGCTCCTGTCGAGGAGAGGAACAAGGCTCCTCCCACCGTCCCTGCCAGCCCACTTCGGGGCCACGCTGTAAATCTGCTGGATGTGGTGAGTTTTGGAAAGGTATTCCCATGTGCCCTTGGGTGGCCCCTAACCATGCATGTGTAGATTCTCAATCATTATATGATAGTTGTACCACAAACCGTTTCCTTTCTGTTTTGCTATGAAGTAGTGATGTGCGGGTAGGGCCTACCTCGCTGCCCCATTTGTGGGTCACCGATGGGTTTGGGTTAAAGGAGAAGGAGAGGCTAAAATTAAGTACGCTTTATCAAAAAGGTCTATATAAATACACCAGTAACCCCTTAAAGTAATGCTGCTCCTCTGTCAAACAGCACATTTCTTTCCTTCTATTGTGTACTCATGGGCTTCTGTATCAGACTAACTGTTTTCAGCTTAAACCTCCAGGGCTAGGGCTTGAGCATGCTCAGTTTGTTCCTCTCTCCTTCTATTGTGTACTCATGGGCTTCTTTATCAGACTTCCTGTTTTCAGCTTAAACCTCCAGGGCTAGGGCTTGAGCATGCTCAGTTTGCATCTCCCCTCCCTCCCTCTCTGCTGTAATCTGAGCCCAGAGCTATGAGTGAGCAGGGAGAGACTCAGGCAGGAAGTAATGTCACACCAAGCTAATATGGCAGCTGCTATCCTAAACAAACAGAGCTTCTAGAGCTGTTTACTCAGGTATGGTAAAGCATTCTGCAGAATAAATATAGTCGTATAGCTTATACTATTGTGGCTGATCTATTGGCAATAAACTGCTTTGGTAGCTTTCCTTCTCCTTTTAAAGGGGTGGTTCACCTTTTTTTTAAGTACATTATAGAATGGTTAATTATAAGTACCTTTTCAATTGGTCTTCATTATTTATTTTTTGTAAATAATTTGTATTTAATTAGTTGCCTTCTTTTTCTGGCTTTCAAATGGGGGTCACTGACCTCATCTAAAAACAAATGCTCTGTAAGGCTACAAATGTATTGTTATTGTTACTTTTTATTCCTCATCTTTCTATTCAGGCCTCTCCTATAAATAGTCCTGTCTCTTAATTACATCAGTGCGTGGTTGCTAGGGGAATTAGGAGCCTAGCAACCAGACTGTTGAAATTGCAAACTGGAGAGCTGCTGAACAGGGATGGGCGAATTTGACTTTTTTCGTTTCGCCAAAAATTTGCTGCCGGCAAAATATGCAGACGCCCATTAAAGTCTATGGGCATCAAAAAATATTTGTCGCACGGCGAAATTATTTTGTTGCACGTCTTTTTTTTTTTTTTGACGCACGTCTCCATTCAAGTCTATGGGCGAAAAAATTCGGAAAAATGAGGAAGCTGATATTAAATTTGCGATAGTTCCCCTTTAAGCTCTTCTGCCTGCCCATGACCCAACACCGCTGACTTCCTGATTTAGAGGCTTCCTGCCCCGCCCCTTTTGTGACATCATTGGCGGGTCGATAAATGGAGGGCGGGAAAGTCGGGTTCACGTTTTCCTTGACCCGCACATCACGACTCTGAGGTAGGGATGGGCAAATTTTTTCGCCTTGTTTCGCCGAACAAATGACGCCCATAGACTTGTATGGCATTGTGCGTGAAAATAAAAAGATGCGCGTCAAAAAAATTTCGCCACGCGACAAGTTTTTTGACGCCCATAGACTTTAATGGGCGTCGGCGTCATTTCGCCGGCTGCGAATTTTTAGCGAACCGAAATGGGTCAAATTCGCCCATCCCTATTGTGAGGCCCTTTTACTTCACAGCTCAGGAATAGATAACACAGCGCCCCCTGCTGTTATTCAGTTGTTTCTGCATTTGATAAACTGACATGTTTCCTTCACCCTCCGCTCCAGTCTGTGCCCGTTGCCAGGAAGCTTTCCGCCCGCGAGCAGCGCGACTGCGAAGTCATCGAGCGACTCATCAAATCCTACTTTCTTATTGTCAGGAAGAACATCCAGGACAGGTGAGGGGCCACCCACCAATAGCAAATCACCTTCATGGGTGAAAGGTAAAATAGGAATATTTCATTGCGTGGGTTGAAAGTTTGGGAACCCCTCTTAATTCTCTGGCGTTTTGTTTCTCATTGGCTGAGCTTTCAAAGTAGCAACTTCCTTTTAATATATAACTTGCCTTATGGGAACAGTAATATTTCAGCAGTGACATCAAGTTTATTGGATTAACAGAAAATATACAATATGCATCATAACAAATTAGACCAGTGCATAAATTTGGGCACCCCAACAGAGATATTCCATCAATACTTAGTTACAAATGTAACAGCCTCTAGACGCCTCCTATAGCCTTTGATGAGTGTCTGGATTGTGGATGTGGCTATTTGTGACCATTCGTCCAACAAAATCTCTCCAGTTCAGTTAAATGTGATGGCTGCCGAGCATGGACAGTCTGCTTCAACTCATCCCATAGATTTTCCATGATATTCAAGTCGGGGGACTCCAGAATATTGGACTTGTCCCTCTGCATAAATGTCTTTGTAGATTTCCAAGTGAGTTTAGGGTCATTGTCTTGTTGGAATATCCGACCCCTGCAGCGGAACTTCAACTTTGTGACTGATGCTTGAACATTATCCTGAACAATTTGTTCATATTGGGTTGAATTCATCCGACCCTGGACTTTAACAAGGGCCCCAGTAGTCCCTGAACTAGCCACACAGCCCCTGAAATAGCCCCACAGCCCCTGAACTAGCCCCACAGCCCCTGAACTAGCCACACCGCTCCTGAACTAGCCACACAGCCCCTGAACTAGCCACACAGCCCCTGAACTAGCCACACAGCCCCTGAACTAGCCACACAGCTCTGAACTAGCCACACAGCCCCTGAACTAGCCACACAGCTCTGAACTAGCCACACAGCCCCTGAACTAGCCACACAGCCCCTGAACTAGCCACACAGCTCCTGAACTAGCCACACAGCCCCTGAACTAGCCCCACAGCCCCTGAACTAGCCCCACAGCCCCTGAACTAGCCACACAGCCCCTGAACTAGCCACACAGCCCCTGAACTAGCCACACAGCCCCTGAACTAGCCACACAGCCCCACAGCATGATGGGACCTCCACCAAATGTGACAGTCGGTAGCAGGTGTTTTTCTTGGAATGCCGTGTTTTTCTTCTGCAGCAAGATGTTCTTGTAGGTCTTTGGAGATGATCTTTGGCTTGTCTGTAACATTCTCACCATTCTATGTCCCCCCTGTATTTTTCTTGGCCTGTCAGACCTGGGTTTTACAGCAACTGTGCCTGTGGCCTTCCATTTCCTCATTCCATTCCTTACAGTTGGAACTGACAGTTTAAACCTCTGAGACCGCTATCTTTATTGTTGAAAGTGGAGTTAATTACTATGCAGGCTGAGAGGGGTTCCCAAACTTTTTCATATGACTGTACACAGGTAGGAGCTGCCATAATGTTTCCATCCAATGCCTACGTAGCCCAGTCTTTTCTCCCAGGCTGTAACTAATATTTTAATGGGATATTTGCTTGCAGTGTGCCAAAAGCTGTAATGCATTTTCTGGTGAACCACGTGAAGGACACGTTACAGAGTGAACTCGTGGGCCAACTCTACAAATCTCTGCTGCTTGAAGATCTTCTGACCGAGTCCGAGGACATTGCCCAGCGCAGGAACGAGGCGGCTGATATGTTAAAGGTAATATATTTGTGTTCTGTTCTCTCCAGATAAGGTACATCTTATTCTTCATTTGCTACATCCTATTTGCCTTCATTGGTTTAAATTAACATTAGGAATAAAGAGTAAGCAGTTTTGAGTTGCTCCTCCCGCTTAGGTTATACTTTGTACTTGCCATAATTCAGCAGGAACAGTCCCCTAAGTTTGCTCATAGTCTGTACAGAGAGATCCCATAAAACTATGGTACATAGGTATTCCCTGTACTAAGCACAATTCAGCAGGAACAGTCCCTAAGTTTGCTCATAGTCTGTACAGAGAGATCCCATAAAACTATGGCAGCATAGGTATTCCCTGTACTAAGCACAATTCAGCAGGAACAGTCCCTAAGTTTGCTCATAGTCTGTACAGAGAGATCCCATAAAACTATGGCAGCATAGGTATTCCCTGTACTAAGCACAATTCAGCAGGAACAGTCCCCTAAGTTTGCTCATAGTCTGTACAGAGAGATCCCATAAAACTATGGTACATAGGTATTCCCTGTACTAAGCACAATTCAGCAGGAACAGTCCCTAAGTTTGCTCATAGTCTGTACAGAGAGATCCCATAAAACTATGGCAGCATAGGTATTCCCTGTACTAAGCACAATTCAGCAGGAACAGCCCCTAAGTTTGCTCATAGTCTGTACAGAGATCCCATAAAACTATGGCAGCATAGGTATTCCCCTGTACTAAGCACAATTCAGCAGGAACAGTCCCTAAGTTTGCTCATAGTCTGTACAGAGAGATCCCATAAAACTATGGTACATAGGTATTCCCTGTACTAAGCACAATTCAGCAGGAACAGTCCCTAAGTTTGCTCATAGTCTGTACAGAGAGAACATTCAGTTCTGGAAAATCATTGCTGGTTCCTCATCACAAATCCGTTTCCCTTTCTCTTCCAGGCGTTACAGAGAGCCAGTCAGATCATTGCGGAAATCCGGGAAACGCACCTCTGGTGAAGGGGTGACCTGCCAATATATAGACCTGGGGGGGAGGACCCCCTGAACTTGAATAAACTGCTGGACTAAGAAGAGAGTGGCGGTCGGTGTATAAATGGTAGAATTTTATTTATAAAACCTATAACCATATACAGTATGGGGGAGGGGCTGCTGTATTAACAAATGATATGATACAGCCATGAAATAAATCTTACAGCCAATCCCGATTTCCTGTTGTGATCATGTGACTCAACACAGCATGCTGGGACATTAGGAGTCCGAGGGGGTGTGGGTGTCTGTACAAAAGCAAAACAAAATTAACATCTGGTTATTTGATTGGTTCTCCCGTGTAGCAATGAGAGTCATGTGATCACCTAACAAGCCACCATATTGTAGTGTGAGCTCCTCTAGTGGAGAAACGCTGTACTGTTTGTCTCTGCAAAAAGAAACCAAGGATGAAGCTGTAGTTACCCTTTAAAGTAGATTTCAGGAAAATAGACTTTGTTGTTCTATAAAACAGCAGGGATGGGGGGGGGGGCAGTTGTATTACCCACAATGCACTTCATCTGTGGTTCCCCAACAACTTGCCTGGTGTGTTTGTTGCAGTAGAAGCTGCAGGGAAAAGTCTCCTTGTCTTGTCACTTGTCTGTCGCATGTCTGTGTCTCAATTACTACAGGGGAGTCTCTGGTACTGAAACATATCTGAGCTTCTGTGCGACCCCAGGGCCTCTTCCTTCCAATGCTGTATGGGGGGTATAGTCCTGATGTACCAACATGTCTGTACTAAGCTGCTAATTGTCCTGCACAATCAAGCAAACTTAGGGGACTGTTCCTGCTGAATTGTGCTTAGTACAGGGAATACCTATGCTGCCATAGTTTTATGGGATCTCTCTGTACAGACTATGAGCAAACTTAGGGGCTGTTCCTGCTGAATTGTGCTTAGTACAGGGAATACCTATGTACCATAGTTTTATGGGATCTCTCTGTACAGACTATGAGCAAACTTAGGGGCTGTTCCTGCTGAATTGTGCTTAGTACAGGGAATACCTATGTACCATAGTTTTATGGGATCTCTCTGTACAGACTATAAGAAAACTTAGGGACTGTTCCTGCTGAATTGTGCTTAGTACAGGGAATACCTATGTACCATAGTTTTATGGGATCTCTCTGTACAGACTATGAGCAAACTTAGGGGCTGTTCCTGCTGAATTGTGCTTAGTACAGGGAATACCTATGTACCATAGTTTTATGGGATCTCTCTGTACAGACTATAAGAAAACTTAGGGACTGTTCCTGCTGAATTGTGCTTAGTACAGGGAATACCTATGTACCATAGTTTTATGGGATCTCTCTGTACAGACTATGAGCAAACTTAGGGGCTGTTCCTGCTGAATTGTGCTTAGTACAGGGAATACCTATGCTGCCATAGTTTTATGGGATCTCTCTGTACAGACTATGAGCAAACTTAGGGGCTGTTCCTGCTGAATTGTGCTTAGTACAGGGAATACCTATGTACCATAGTTTTATGGGATCTCTCTGTACAGACTATGAGCAAACTTAGGGGCTGTTCCTGCTGAATTGTGCTTAGTACAGGGAATACCTATGTGCACATAGCCTTGTGCAAAACTGTTTCCCCAGGCTCAGTGTCTGATTCACTATTTCCTGCTCTCTTCCCCATGGTCACACAAGAACCTCCCACTGGGTAATTAACCATATACAGAGCTCTGATCCTCCATCTTTCCTGGGGCAGGGCTGTTCTCTTTCCCATGTTCAGACAGGAATATCAGCAACTTCAGACCTCAATGCCTCTTTTCCATGGTCCCTTAGAAATCACCCCCTGCAAAAACAAATCCAACCCCCCTCAAGTAAAGACAGTTTTCTGTACTTCCTGTTTCTGGGCTGCTCCCTTCCCCCTGGTCAGACAAAAAACTCCCACTAATTAACTAAATCTAAACTCCCCTTGGTAATTAAGCAGATAATGTAATTAAGGTCCAGTAGGAATCTCTCCCTGGGAAAATAAATCCAACCCCCCTGAAGTACAGAGCTGGTTTTCTGTACTGTTTCTGGGCTGCTCTCTTCCCCCTGGTCAGACAAGAACCTCCTATAGGGTAATTAACTAGATATAGAGCTCTGATCCTCCATCATTAGCCAGTCCTTCTTTGCCATAAAACATTTTTGTAACCTCGTTGGCGAGTCTCTTCTGGGGGAGGGAGTCTCATCGAGGGGGAATCTCTTCTGTCGGGAGTCTCTTCTGAGTCGAGTCCCTTTGGAAGGGAGTCTCTTTTGAGGGGGGGGAGTCACTTCTCCGGCTCCAGGCTGAGCAGCTCCATCATGTGCTCAATCTCCGGCAGTGAAATAAAGACAAAAAGCCTCAGGAAGCCAAGTGATTGGACACAGAGGGTGAATGTTACAGTTAAGCTAAACTTCCCCTTTAAGCGAGTGCCCGGGGGTCGGAGAGACAGGACTGAGAGGCATCACCTCTCCCCCCGGTGCCTCCAGTTGCCGCACAAATAAATGAGACGTCTCGTCCTGTTCAGCCAATTGCCCACGACTTGTCCTGTTTGTCCCCAGGGCAGAGGCCAAACACTTCCTGTTGTTCAGAGGAAATTACTCCACTAGCCCCGCCCCCAGCCATCATTGGGCCCAGTGGGTGACAATCAGCTGCTCGTGCCCCCAGGACCTGACACTGACCAATAGAGTTTGAGTAATAAATCAACTGACACCCCCGCCCCCCCATGAAGCTGAGCCCGGCCCTGACTGACAGAATTACAGTCTGAGGTTTCCCCGCAGCTCAACTTGGTATCACCCAACTCTGTGTATTAAGCTGAGGCCACAAATGATCTGGTGCCAACCAGGGCCGGATTTAAATGTCCCCTCCATATTCTTTGCTCAAATTTTCATCATTGGGACCAAAGCAATGGGGACTGGCGCACGGGTGGAGTCTGTGTATTTAGGAGAGCCCGGCGATGTATAAATTCGAGGCCAGACAAGATGTTGCTCAGTTGAAGCCGCAGTCGTGTGTACGATTCAGTCGGTGGAAGTCGCAGGACTGGGAGACTTGATGGACAAACTCCGGTATCGGCTACTCATTGTTTCCCAAAAGGAAGTGTCTGTTTCCCAAAAGGAAGTGTCTGTTTCCCATAAGGAAGTGTCTGTTTCCCAAAAGGAAGTGTCTGTTTCCCATAAGGAAGTGTCTGTTTCCCATAAGGAAGTGTCTCCCTAGAATTCCCTGGGCCGCCGGTCCCACTGCTCATTATTGAGGGAACTGACAGTCCCAGCAGCGACCCCCGGGTCCCACAACTTGACAGTCCATGAAGAGTCGCTCCAGTCACCGGCGGATCTTCTCCTGACTCAGCGCTTCCCTCTCATTCATTCACTCAGATCCCTGGGTAACCGAGGACATTGAGCCCGGGGAAGTGATTGAGCCCCAGAAGTGTCAGCGAGTCGCCGTAGGGTCAAAGCCACAGACAGGCCCAGACTGACAATCAGTGAGTTCTGGCAAATACCAGAGGGCCTGCTATAAAATCCCATAGAAAGTGACTATTTATTGGGCTGGTGGGAGCTGATTGGGCCTCTCTGTACTTGGAATGTCTGGGCCTATTTACACTCTCAGTCCAGGCGGGGCTGCAGGAGACAGAGTGGGGCCCCGAGCTCAGACAGTTACGAGGAGCCGCTCTCTGCCGGGAACAAACCCCGCCGGGCAGCAGCTTCAATAAACCAGAGGAGTGGGAAACACAAACGGGACAGCGCAGGGAGCGAGAATCATGGGCGCCGCCATATTGGGAAGGCGCAAGGGACGCCGGGTGTCGCCTGCCATTGGCTGTAATACGGAGCGGTGTCAGGGGATGAGCGCGCGTGCGGAAGTGCGTCACAACTGTGCGCCAAAGTAAAAGCAAGTAAATACAGGGGCGCACGAACACGTGACGTCCTCGGGGAATTTCACTGATGTCTCAGTGTTAGTTGTCTCTCGTCTCTCTATAGACAAATGACCAGATCCAAGTAAAGTCCGACTGGGACCAGATCTGCAGAGTCTCAGCATCTCCCAGAGGTTTTTATTATGTTGTTTTAGGAGTCAATTATAGAATCTAGTGAAATATATAGAGGAGAACTAGGGAAGTGTTAAACATATAAAGAGAAGGTTATAGAGAAAAGGGGAGAAGAAGAAACAGGAAACAAAAAGAGAAAATGAAGGAATTAAACAGCAGCAAATTAAGAATATTAAAGGATAAGTAAACCTATAAAATAAGTGAATGTAGAATTTATGAGGGGGTTATTCTAAGCACTTTTGTCATTTACATTCATTATTTATTTTCTTTTTATTCCAAGATATTAAGGGATACATGTGCTGTTAATATGAATGAATTTTGTTCCAACAGCGCCACCTGCTGGTCAGTTTCCCACCAGTCTGACCAGCAAGTAGTCAAGGAAGTTGTCAGGAGAAAGAAAGAGGCTGATGTTCTTCTGCTTAGGAAAGATGTGAGAAAATGTTTCTAATTTTATTCCTAAGCAGAAGAACATCAGCCTCTTTCTTTCTCCTGACAACTTCCTTGACTACTTGCTGGTCAGACTGGTCAGAAACTGACTCCTGAGAAATGGGAAACGGACTCAGGATGGAATAATTCCCAGGGTGCACTTGATCCTACCCACGGACATTCAGTTAGGGTCACCTCTTGTTACTCCAGGGCGCCCCCCAATGGAGTAGTATATTGTCTGTTTGCCCTGAATATTCAGTCTAAAGGGCACTAACACCAGCCTGTACCTCCCTGCTAGAGCTCGAGCACCTGTGTGTGTTCTATATAAATAATATTATATGTGACTATGAGATATTACAGGGGGACAAGCCGTATATTGAATTCTGCAATGTATTATTTGATGGACTCTATTGATATTATATGAAAGGATTTGGAAGACTATTTACATCATTGTATATTTTATTGTATAATTTTATTATTATTGTATATTAGCCCATCCCCCTTGCCACCCCTGTAATTGTGCTGCCCTATGGCCTGTACAGAGGCAAATAGGATCATTGGTGTTAGTGCCTCTTGCAAGGGCCCAACCATAAAAATAAAAAGGGGTAGAGGGGTCACATACACCTTTTTGGCAGGCTGGAGGGCACACAGATGTGGGGCAAGTTATAAAAGCAATTAATACACAGGCAGATTTGGGGTACCAAACATTGCACCCCAGTGCCCTACATGATCCAGGAGCTGAAATACAGGAGACTCTCAAGATAAAAGGTAATTTTCTGGGGAACAAAAAGGTCCCATGGACCAAAACTCTTGTCCCTAGGGTTCCTCGTGGGCGGGGCTAATGCTTTCCCAAGGAAAATTTTGCTTCCAGTGGGAGCAGAGGGATCAAAAGGATGCAAGTGTTTGATCTTTTAATCATTTTGGGAGGGTCCTTCTGATGAAACTAAACTAAAATGGGGAAGGGGTCTGTTTATACAGAGCTCATTTATTTATTGTATTGAACGTACTGTACTGGTTACAGAGGAGCGCCCTCTGCTGCTTTGGACATATTGGAAAAAGCTTTACATTAACCAATACAGGAAGCTTCTCCGGATGATTGATCTGAAAGAGAGCCAATGAGACGGCAGTAAAATTAAAGTCACTTTATTACAGTGGTGGCCATGTACAAGCCAACATGATGTTATGGATAGTCGCAGATATGATACACAGGTATAATGAGAAACTCCTGCCGTTTTACATAATTGACCTTTTTTATGATGAATAGCAAAAAAAAAAAAAAAAAAAAGCTTAAATAGTCACAACTAAAAAGACGTCTGTACACGTTGCACTTGTATATTACAAGGAAACTCTCAAAAGGTGCATTGACTTTACCAGCCGGGCTCAGTGTGGCCCCTATTGACTTTGAGCCCCCTCTTCTATTACCCAAGGGCTGAGTGTGGCCCCTATTGACTTTGAGCCCCCTCTTCTATTACCCAAGGGCTGAGTGTGGCCCCTATTGACTTAGAGCCCACTCATACATTACCCAATCGCTGAGTGTGGCCCCTATTGACTTAGAGCCCACTCATATGTTACCCAAGGGCTGAGTGTGGCCCCTATTGACTTAGAGCCCACTCATATGTTACCCAAGGGCTGAGTGTGGCCCCTATTGACTAAGAGCCCACTCATATGTTACCCAAGGGCTGAGTGTGGCCCCTATTGACTTAGAGCCCACTCATATGTTACCCAAGGGCTGAGTGTGGCCCCTATTGACTAAGAGCCCACTCATATGTTACCCAAGGGTTGAGTGTGGCCCCTATTGACTTAGAGCCCACTCATATGTTACCCAAGGGCTGAGTGTGGCCCCTATTGACTTAGAGCCCACTCATATGTTACCCAAGGGCTGAGTGTGGCCCCTATTGACTTAGAGCCCACTCATATGTTACCCAAGGGCTGAGTGTGGCCCCTATTGACTTAGAGCCCACTCATATGTTACCCAAGGGCTGAGTGTGGCCCCTATTGACTTAGAGCCCACTCATATGTTACCCAAGGGCTGAGTGTGGCCCCTATTGACTAAGAGCCCACTCATATGTTACCCAAGGGTTGAGTGTGGCCCCTATTGACTTAGAGCCCACTCATATGTTACCCAAGGGCTGAGTGTGGCCCCTATTGACTTAGAGCCCACTCATATGTTACCCAAGGGCTGAGTGTGGCCCCTATTGACTAAGAGCCCACTCATATGTTACCCAAGGGTTGAGTGTGGCCCCTATTGACTTAGAGCCCACTCATATGTTACCCAAGGGCTGAGTGTGGCCCCTATTGACTTAGAGCCCACTCATATGTTACCCAAGGGCTGAGTGTGGCCCCTATTGACTAAGAGCCCACTCATATGTTACCCATGGGTTGAGTGTGGCCCCTATTGACTTAGAGCCCACTCGTACGTTACCCAAGGGCTGGGGTTGGCCCCGGGGGAATGAGAAATGACACAGAAGGAGGTTTTAGACAAAAGTGCATTTTGGACGATTGTTGGCCACAGACCCAGAAGCTGTTGCCGCCCCCCCCGTCTCTATTGCCCGTTGCCTCTGTGGATTAACTCTGTGGGGTCAGTGAGTGGGGCTGATCATGTGATCTCAGAGGTGGATAAAAGTAAGACCTGGAATAATACAAAAATGCTTCTTTATACACAGAGGCTCAGTTATAGTTCAGCAACATCAGCGACACTGTGAGTCTGGAGTTTGCACTTAAAGGACCTTCATCACCAACTCGTTTCCCTCAGAATAAATAATTCTCTTCCCTGGAACTGGATTTAACCCCCCGCACTCTGTACCAATGGGCTGTACCATAAGGGGGGGGGGATGAGATGAAGACTAGAGGCCTCCCAGTGGCACCAGCCCAGAGACCTAAATACCTTCTATAGCCCATTCGACTATCATTTAATATCTACACTGCTGCCATGAATATGGGCCCCCGGGTGGGCCCTAACAACCTCACCCCGAAACTAACAAGAGAGAGAATGATACGTGTGACTAGTGAGCCCAGTTGTTGCCTCTCTGCTGCACTCTATAGACCACATTCCCTCTATAGACCACATTCCCTCTATAGACCACATTCCCTCCATAGACCACATTCCCTATATAGACCACATTCCCTCTATAGACCACATTCCCTCTATAGACCACATTCCCTCTATAGGCCACATTCCCTCTATAGACCACATTCCCTCTATAGACCACATTCCCTCCATAGACCACATTCCCTCTATAGACCACATTCCCTCTATAGACCACATTCCCTCTATAGGCCACATTCCCTCTATAGACCACATTCCCTCTATAGACCACATTCCCTCTATAGACCACATTCCCTCTATAGACCACATTCCCTCCATAGACCACATTCCCTCTATAGACCACATTCCCTCTATAGACCACATTCCCTCTATAGGCCACATTCCCTCTATAGACCACATTCCCTCTATAGACCACATTCCCTCTATAGACCACATTCCCTCTATAGACCACATTCCCTCCATAGACCACATTCCCTATATAGACCACATTCACGTTATAAAGGGAAAAGACAAATTAATAATGAAGCTGTTAGTCTTATTAAAGGGGTGGTTCACCTTTAAGGTAACTTTTATTATGTTATAGAATGGCTAATTCTAAGCAACTTTTCAATTGCTCTTCATTATTTCTTTTTTTTATAGTTATTTAATGATTTGCCTTCTTCTTCTGACTCCAGCTTTCAAATGGGGGTCACTGACCCCATCTAAAAAACAAATGCTCTGTAAGGCTACAAATGTATTGTTATTGCTGCCTCTCCTATTCATATTCAAATCATTGCATGGTTGCCAAGGTATATTGGACCCTAGCAACCATATGGCTGAAATTGCAAACTGCTGAATAAAACACTAAATAACACAAAAACCACAAAAAGTGAAAACCAATTGCAATGGTCTCAGAATATCCCTGTCTACAACATACTAACAGTTCATTTAAAGGTGAACAACCCCATTAATGTATCTCAAATGCAAGTCGGAGTCTGATGAGGCCTGAGCCGTCTCATTGGAGGATCCATTTGTTTCATATAATAACGAAATTCAGAGGAGGTGGTGGAATCCTTGGGGAGTATTGGAGGCCATGAATGGGAGGAGCTTGTTTGGCCCATGGACCTCCAGTTGTTTTCTTTGTATATGTGACAGTTTACTATGCAGTCTCTCTGGTCTCCAAGAGGGCAGACCCTAGCAACCGGGTGGTTTGGCAGCCAGTGTAAAGGAGGCTTGAACTGAAAAGAGGGAGGACAATAAAATGTGAGACAGATGTTTGTTTGGGGGTCACTGACCCGGACAGATCAATTCCCTCTGATAATATGCAGCGTAATCCACAGACATCTGTTACTTTGCTTCCAATAAACTGGTCCTTGTCGTTCACTGAAAAGTGCCGTTTCCTTTAAACTGTCAGTTCTTGTTGGTCTCATTCCCGTGGGGTTGCTATGCATTCCAGCACAGGATCCTTCCATAGCAACAAACCATCCCCCCCCCGGGGTTTTTATACAACGACAAATAAACTTTACACCCATTTTTTTTTTTATCTTTTTTTTCGGTTACGAATAAAATGACAAAGGCAAAATAAAATACAAAAAAAAAAAAATAATATATATATTTCCTCCTCCCCAACATTACATAGAAAATTCAAGTGCAATTTAACTTTATACTACGTCGTACTTTGCTCGCAGGTAGTTTCTGTAGCCCAATTAAAAAACGGAAAAATAAAATAAAATGTTTTTTGGCCAGTGGAGAAAGTTTTGTGTATTTGTAATCCGTCGTGTGGGAATGTGGCAGTTGCGAGGCCAGTGAAAGGCAGATTCACCTTTGTGTAGAACGGGAGAAACCAAATGCAAAGGAGGGGGGGGGATGCTGCCAAGGTGCCCCTGTGCCCAGCAATAGTCTGATAAATCCCGTGATGTTTAGTGGTGGGGGCACAGAATATCTTTGTTGGGTTTGGAAGGGAACGTGAAGTCAGTGGAGACGCCTGTTCCCCAAATCCACAGCAGCAGCACTTCTCCCCTCCCCCCAGAATGAGCAGGATCAGGAATGTTCCATTCTTATATCTGTGGGTAACCTATTAATATATATGTGTTGTATTTGTGTCAATTCCAGAGACTCAGAAGCAATTTGAGTCGTCCAATCGTTGCTTCCGGCACAAATCTTTCATTTATTTGGGGCAGCAGTAGAGAGTCACCCAAACGGCTCAGACTGGCACCCCTCTTCCGGCTGCATCTGTGCACCCCAGTTCAGCTTTAGAATCCGACGCCAAGTGCAGCAGCTTTCGGAATCTTCTAAGCCTAAACAGGCACAACTACACATGTATAGTCCAAGGATGAGCCAATGACGTGAGAGAAATCAGACAGAAGCCAATGATTGGGTGAAGTTACTCAGAACAGATCCCGCCCCTCTGTACTGGATTCCAGCGAGATACGATGTGAATGTCCTGCAGCTTTGGAGGTCGATGTGGATGTTGCAGTTGGTCACTTCCATCCTGAAGTCCGTTTTTGTGCGGATGTCTGTCTGAATCCATGTCCGTATTCTTCCAATGTGCAGGATAATTGCCGTTAGGACAGATTTTTTTTTTCTTTTTTTTACTACTTTGAGGAAAAATAAGTCGACCATGAAAGGGGGGAAAAAAAAAAAAGGGAGAGACGTGGGAGGGGCGAATAGAATAAAGTTATTTGTAAGGCCGTAAAAACCTGGAGACTTTTGACTTCAGCAGTTTAATAAATGACCTCGGAAACATCTCCTTCGATTCCTGTGCTGTGTACTTGAAATAGTTCTGGGGGTGCGCTAATACATCGAATAGGGCCTTGATCAGCTTCTTGTCCTGGAATGGAACAGAGAAACAACACGTTATCTATCACTCATGTATTATAAGGGATAATGTACCCCCTACTGTAAATGATAAGGATATTAGAAGTCACTGAGGGGTTGTTCTGTGACCATATAAAGGCACAAGGCTGCAGGCTGACTTATACAGGGAACTCTGAGTATCACTCATGTATTATAAGGGATAATGTACCCCCTACTGTAAATGATAAGGATATTAGAAGTCACTGAGGGGTTGTTCTGGGACCATATAAAGGCACAAGGCTGCAGGTTATACAGGGAACTCTGAGTATCACTCATGTATTATAAGGGATAATGTACCCCCTACTGTAAATGATAAGGATATGATAAGTCACTGAGGGGTTGTTCTGTGACCATATAAAGGCACAAGGCTGCAGGCTGAGTTATACAGGGAACTCTGAGTATCACTCATGTATTATAAGGGATAATGTACCCCCTACTGTAAATGATAAGGATATTAGAAGTCACTGAGGGGTTGTTCTGTGACCATATAAAGGCACAAGGCTGCAGGCTGAGTTATACAGGGAACTCTGAGTATCACTCATGTATTATAAGGGATAATGTACCCCCTACTGTAAATGATAAGGATATTAGAATTAACTGAGGGGTTGTTCTGTGACCATAGAAAGGCACAAGGCTGCAGGCTGAGTTATACAGGGAACGCTGAGTATCACTCATGTATTATAAGGGATAATGTACCCCCTACTGTAAATGATAAGGATATTAGAAGTCACTGAGGGGTTGTTCTGTGACCATATAAAGACACAAGGCTGCAGGCTGAGTTATACAGGGAACTCTGAGCATCTTTATTCGAATATGTGAAAATCACTAGAAATGCAGGTGTTTTAAGCACTAATGACTTATTACCATGTAACATATATCAGAATAAACACAATGTGATAATGTTTCCTTTGTTTATGACAGTTAGTTTCTCGTTAACAAAGCCATTAGGGATGACCCAATATTACAGGACAGACTCGTCCCTTATCCAATCTCAGATTTCCCTGATAAACTTCAATAAGACAAATGTATCCCACTGGTTTTCCCATAAAAAAACTCTTTACCACTTAAGGAGAAAAAGGTTTTATTTCTCTCTAATTGAATTTCACTTCTATATTTTCAAATGATAACCCACAACATGGATTTGATCCCGGTTCAATTCCCCAGCGACTCTAAATAAATCTCAGGCATTTAAACCGTCTCTGTTTATTTGGGGGGGAAGCCCCATATCATTTCTAGCACTTACTTTTAATATTTCTTGATGGTTCTCAGAAGCATATAATCTCCCGTCACGAACGATGTCTTCTATTAACTGCTGATAGTCCTCTGCACACAAACAATAGGTTAATAGAGATATATATATATATATGTATGTTAATCCTATTGACCCAACATTAAAGGGAACACCAAGGCAATAATTTAAGATACATTGCTTTTAGTTTGTGGGTTTTGAAAGCAATGATCATAAAGAACTAGGGATGCACCGAATCCAGGATTCGGTTCGGGATTCGGCCTTTTTCAGCAGGATTTGGATTCGGCCGAATCCTTCTGCCAGGCCGACTTTTTGTCAGAAAACAAGGAAGTAAAAAATGTTTCCCCCTTCCCACCCCTAATTTGCATATGCAAATTAGGGTTCGTATTCGGTTTGGTATTCGGCCGAATCTTTCGCAAAGGATTCGGGGGTGCGGCCGAATCAAAAATAGTGGATTCGGTGCATCCCTATAAAGAACGCCTACGTTTGGTGGGATTTTGAGGTTTAGTTGAAATGGAAACGATCCAATCAGACCAGAGTAACTGTCACTTCCCTCACTGCCAGGCCCCACAGTGTCATTTACCATCATACGTGACGTAGGGAACTTGGAATCCTTTGCCGCTGTTTCCCTCGTTGGATTTAAACTGGATCCAGAGTTTCCGTGAGCGGGAGGTGAAGGCAATGGGTCTCTCGTAGGTCTGACAAGTCTCATATGTCGTTATAGAGGCCGGGGAAGCTGTAAACAAACAAATCTGCTGTTAGGAAACTGATATAAGACTTGCCGAGGGATATAACAAAGACACTTGTATCTATATTGTTATTGAAGGAGAAGGAAAGCTACCAAAGCTAATAGATTAGCTGCAATAGTACAAGCTATAACACTATATTTATTCTGCAGAATGTTTTACTATACATGAGTAAACAACTCTAGAAGCTCTCTGTTTGTTTAGGACAGCAGCTGCCATATTAGCTTGGTGTGACATCACTTCCTGCCTGAGTCTCTCCCTGTTCACTCATAGCTCTGGGCTCAGATTACAGCAGGGAGGGAGAGAGGAGCAATCTGAGCATGCTCAAGCCCTAGCCCTGGAGGTTTAAGCTGAAAACAGGAAGTCTGATACAGAAGCCCATGAGTACACTATAGAAGGAGAGAGGAGCAAACTGAGCATGCTCAAGCCCTAGCCCTGGAGGTTTAAGCTGAAAACAGGAAGTCTGATACAGAAGCCCATGAGTACACAATAGAAGGAAAGAAATGTGCTGTTTGACAGAGGACTCAGAGCAACATTACTTTGAGGGGTTACTGGTGTATTTATATAGACCTTTCTGATAAAGCTTACTTACTTTTAGCCTCTCCTTCTCCTTTAAAGAGGAGTCGGCTGAATCCCAAAACAAATCAAAACCTATTAAGTCATGAGACTAAATCTTTGGACTGAGTGTGACAATAATTAATGATTTGTTTCATCCAGCCATAAATTTTATTCCATATACAGGTTATCGTTATGTTATCCGGAAACCCGTTATCCAGAAGATCCTAATTACAGAAAAGTCTGTCTCCCATAGACTCCATTTAATCCAAATGATTTCCTTTTTCTGTGTAATAATAAAACAGTCGCTTGTACTTGATCCCAACTAAGATATAATTAATCCTTATTGGAGGCAAAACCAGCCTATTGGCTTTATTTAATGTTTATATGATTTTCTAGTAGACTTAAGGCATGAAGATCTATATTAAACAAAGACACAATATCTAGAAAGCACCAAGTCCTGAGCATTCTGGATAACAGGTCCCATGCATGTAATAATAAAACAGTAGGTTGTACTTGATCCCAACTAAGATATAATGGATCCTTATTGGAGGCAAAACCAGCCTATTGGGTTTATTTCATGTTTATATGATTTTCTAGTAGACTTAAGGTATGAAGATCCAATTACAGAAAGATCCGTTACCTGGAAAACCCCAAGTTCCGAGCATTCTGGATACCAGGTCCCATACCTGTATAATAACTTATTATTATGCAAAAGCAAGGGAATAAATATGGCGCGCATGTGAGACAATGGAGTAAGCAGATACTGTCCAGACTCACCACTTTTCCTCATCACTAAGACGTCTCCGCACTCATCTTCGATGGGAAGAAATATCTCAGGGACAACTATAAGAATCCTTCTCTTCGGCGGCGGGTTTATGTTCCAGATGCACTCGACGTGGGCCGGGTAATCTCCGGGGTAGTTGGGCGACTCGATGTATCCCGTGTAGTCTCCTAATTCCCCTCCACAGTGCTGGTCTGGGAAAGAAAACACAATGGGAAGTTATGGGGTGACGGCCACATAAAGTCCATTATATAATACGGATACAACTCAGATGTGCACCTATTACTGTACCTCCATTCATTCTTGACTAAACTGCCATAGTATCTCTGCATGGCTGCCCATAGCCCTCCTATCACATCATGTCATGGCCCAACAACTCAGGGGGACAGTCTAACGTCACTGGGGCTCATGATTTTTACCTACACAATTAAAACTGCACTTTCAATCTATAATATACCATATATACTCGAGTATAAGCCGAGTTTTTCAGCCCCCAAAATATGCTGAAAAACTCTACCTCGGCTTATACTCGAGTCAAGCGCAAAAACGGTCGCCGGCGTCTAAGGATAGTGGCCGGCGTCCAAGAATAGTCTCCAAGAATATTCGCCGGCGTCCAAGAATGGTCGCCGGCATCCAAAAATGAGACGCCGGCACCTCCAATGGGAGCAGAAACCCTCAATTTTTTGATTGAAACTTACCAGAAGCTGCTACATTTCTCACCCTAGGCTTATATTCGAGTCAATAAGCTTTCCCAGTTTTTGGAGGTAAAATTAGGTACCTCGGCTTATACTCGGGACGGCTTATACTCGAGTATATATGGTATATAAAAATATTAAAAAGTCAGTGGATACTTACTCTTGCAATGTGTCACATTTGTGGAACCATCGAAATCTGTGCTGGTATTGCCCGGGCACGTTATACAAAAATTCAGGCCAAACTCGGGTTGGTACGTTCCAATGGGACACCGGATACACCTGTGTGTTGTGGAATTGTAGTAATGGCCCGGGGAACAATGAACTGAAGGGAAAATGAAGGTGTTACAAGGCACAATAACCCAATCCTATCACCCGCCGCATGAAATGGTTTATACTGGGGATTGCTGGATACAGAGGAAACCAAGGAAACAAGGACTTGTAATAATAAGGACTTATGTAATAATCGTTCTCTCTCCAAAATAAACCTGAAATGGTTCAATTGAAATATTAAACATATTTTCTCTCCCTTCTTCAGATAAAGTGCCCACCTTTTGTTTCGCAGTCTTGGAAAGAGACGGCACTTTCATATTTAGTCACCAGACCCCCCCCGCAGGGGAAGCACATGGTACGGCCTGACTCGGGTTGGTAGGTGCCCGGGGGGCATGATCTGCAGGGTCTGAAGCCGTCGGGGGAGAAGTGCCCAGGAGAACACTGTCCTGAAAGGAAGAGAAATTCAATAAACGGTATTGCTCATAATCAGAAATGAATTTGCGCCGGTCTCTAGTGTAATCTCCACCCTACAGTCTATAGTGATATACAATTATCATCAGCCAAATGTCTAAACATTTACCCCTATAATTAATAAAAGGCATGAAGTTTGCCCAGGAGCAGCAACCAATAATATGTTTCCTTTTAAACAGGTGACCAGTAAATATCGCCTGCTGATTGGTTGCTATGGGTTACTGCGCCTGGGCTTGATAAAGAACCTTGGTGCTTGAAACATGTAGTGTTAAATAAAGGCACTTTTGCAGCAGAACTTCTGCGCTGTTTTGTATTGACACCTATATTTTGGAACCTGCTTTATGGCAGCTGAGATTCTAGCTATCTGTATAACAGAACATTCTGTCCCAGTGGCTGCACAGATCCTATCTGATCCCCATTGTAAGCAGCAGTCCTGTCCTGCTTTATGGCAGCTGAGATTCTAGCTATCTGTATAACAGAACATTCTGTCCCAGTGGCTGCACAGATCCTATCTGATCCCCATTGTAAGCAGCAGTCCTGCCCTGCTTTATGGCAGCTGAGATTCTAGCTATCTGTATAACAGAACATTCTGTCCCAGTGGCTGCACAGATCCTATCTGATCCCCATTGTAAGCAGCAGTCCTGTCCTGCTTTATGGCAGCTGAGATTCTAGCTATCTGTATAACAGAACATTCTGTCCCAGTGGCTGCACAGATCCTATCTGATCCCCATTGTAAGCAGCAGTCCTGTCCTGCTTTATGGCAGCTGAGATTCTAGCTATCTGTATAACAGAACATTCTGTCCCAGTGGCTGCACAGATCCTATCTGATCCCCATTGTAAGCAGCAGTCCTGTCCTGCTTTATGGCAGCTGAGATTCTAGCTATCTGTATAACAGAACATTCTGTCCCAGTGGCTGCACAGATCCTATCTGATCCCCATTGTAAGCAGCAGTCCTGTCCTGCTTTATGGCAGCTGAGATTCTAGCTATCTGTATAACAGAACATTCTATTACAGTTTGTCCCACTGTAGACCACATTCTTGGTTTACTTTATGGTTGAGATGAGGAATTAGAATTTTGAGCTACTGAACTCACCTCCACACTCAGACACATTTCGAGCTCCAGCGATACCTGAGCCGTCATTACTTGGGCAGGGCTCACATGTCAGTTGCCCTCTGGTATCCTGGAATGTGCCCGGAGCACAGGGAATACACTGATTCACTTCTCCACTGTAAAATGTACCAGCAGGACAAGGAACTGGAAAACAGAAAAGGTAAAATAGCGTCTTGTATAAAGCCATAATAACAGACTGAAAAATGAATGAAAGCTGGTGGGTCCGTGTATCAGTTCCTATGGGCAACCGACAAGCGAAATAAAGATAAGAATGGAATATAGGAAGGCAAAGAACTAGGAGGAAAAATAGAGAATAAATGTCAGAAAATACCACTATATCATTATTATAATTTACCCATAAAAGTATTTTAAAATATTTGCATAGTTTAGATGAGCCCATGTGCCCCTTTTACTCTCGTCCCTTTAACCCCCCATAGTTCCTGCTATTACCCTTATTAGTCTTGTCCCTTTAACTCCATATAGTCCCTACTATTACTGAGGGGACATGATTAGACTTTACAAGTACATTAGAGGACATTATAGACAAATAGCAGGGGACCTTTTTACCCATAAAGAGAATCACGTACCAGAGGCCTCCCCTTCAGACTAGAGGAAAAGAAGTTTCATTTAAAGGAACAGAGTAGGGGGTTCATCACAGTGAGGACAGTGAGGTTGGGGAATGCACTGCCGGGTGATGATTCAGTTAATGACTATAAGAGGGACTTGGATGATTTCTTGGACAGACATAATACAAAGGCTATTGTGATACTAAACTCTATAGTTAGTATAGATATGGGGATATATCATTTATGTGACAGTAGGGAGGGGTCTGTGTATGGGGCTGGGTTTTACTTTGGAGGGGTTGGACTTGATGGACTATGTTTAACTCCATTTAGTCCCTACTATTACCCTTATTATTCCCTTTCCTTTAACTCCCTATAGTCCCTACTATTACCCTTATTATTCTCTTCCCTTTAACTCCATATAGTCCCTACTATTACCCTTATTATTCTCTTCCCTTTAACTCCATATAGTCCCTACTATTACCCTTATTATTCTCTTCCCTTTAACTCCCTATAGTCCCTACTATTACCCTTATTATTCTCTTCCCTTTAACTCCCTATAGTCCCTACTATTACCCTTATTATTCTCTTCCCTTTAACTCCATATAGTTCCTACTATTACCCTTGTTATTCTCTTCCCTTTAACTCCCTATAGTCCCTACTATTACCCTTATTATTCTCTTCCATTTAACTCCCTATAGTCCCTATTATTACCCTTATTATTCTCTTCCCTTTAACTCCATATAGTCCCTACTATTACCCTTGTTATTCTCTTCCCTTTAACTCCCTATAGTCCCTACTATTACCCTTATTATTCTCTTCCATTTAACTCCCTATAGTCCCTATTATTACCCTTATTATTCTCTTCCCTTTACCTCCATATAGTCCCTACTATTACTGTTTAACTCCATTTAGTCCCTACTATTACCCTTATTATTCCCTTTCCTTTAACTCCCTATAGTCCCTACTATTACCCTTATTATTCTCTTCCCTTTAACTCCATATAGTCCCTACTATTACCCTTACTATTCTCTTCTCTTTAACTCCCTATAGTCCCTACTATTACCCTTATTATTCTCTTCCCTTTAACTCCATATAGTCCCTACTATTACCCTTACTATTCTCTTCTCTTTAACTCCCTATAGTCCCTACTATTACCCTTATTATTCGCTGCCCTTTAACCCCCTATAATTCCTGCTATTACCCTTATTACAATAAGTGCCCATACCACATTTCCCATCCATCAGAATCTGTCCGGAGCTGCACGGTTCTTGGGCTTCGGAAACCTTCGCTGATTTCTGCGCCACTTCATATTCTGCCCCAGAAAACTGAATATAAAACTGCTGCTTGTTGATGGACTTTCTGAGGGTTTTGATGGCGGTCTGCAGCTTCTGCTCCATTTTTCTCCGTACGCAGTCTGAGTTACAGGAATCTTAATTATCAGAGAAAAGAAATCTTTACTGGTGGATTAGTGGCCCTTTGGATACAAATTGTATGGGCCATGTACTAAGTGCAGGGCACAACGTATTTTTTGTTTGCAGTTGACGGGCATGGAAGTTTAACTCCTATTGGTTGCATGGGATTAATTACCCTAGCAACCAGGCAGCGGCCCCAACTAAAGCATATACATATATAGATACCCGATGATATTAAATGCATCTTTTTTTGTAATGTAGTTAAAGGGATACTGTCATGGGAAACATTTTTTTCAAATCAGTTAATAGTGCTGCACCAGCAGAATTCAAAAGAGCAAACAGATTTTTTTAGATTTAATTTTGAAATCTGACATGGGGCTAAACATATTGTCAGTTTCCCAGTTGCACCCAGTCATGTGACTTGTGCTCTGATAAACTTAAGTCTCTCTTTACTGCTGTACTGCAAGTTGGACTGATATCACCACCAGCAGCCTAACAACAGAACAATGGGAAGGTAACCAGATAACAGCTCCCTAACACAAGATAACAGCTGCCTGGTAGATATAAGAACAACACTCAATGTAAAATCCAGGTCCCACTGAGACACATTCAGTTACATTGAGTAGGAGAAACAACAGCCTGCCAGAAAGCAGTTCCATCCTAAAGTGCTGGCTCTTTCTGAAATCACATGACCAGGCAAAATGAGCTGAGATGCACCTACACACCAATATTACAACTAAATACACTTGTTGCTTCAGGAATGACATTTTATATTGTACAGTAAATTATTTGCAGTGTAAACAGTGTCATTTAGAAATAAAAATGACACCATAAAAATCAGGACAGAATCCCTTTAAGTAGGAAATCAGCTTAAAAACAGACCAGCAAATCTTACCCACCTGTCACCTCCTCCCTCTTGATTTCCAGCTCAAATTCTGCAGTGATGTGCGACACTTCTTTGGCGGGGGAATTGCGCCCACGGCGTTTCTTTTTGGACGAGTCGCACTTCAGGTTGACAAATGTGACATGGCAGTTGTCTGATTGGGTAAAAGAAAAATAATACAGGGTTGGAGTAAAAAACAACTAAAGGCAATAAAGCTTCTTTAAACCTCAACTTATAGGAAGCACAACGGCCTCTTTTAATTTGGTGTGAGACTGAAAGCCCAAAGTTCCATCTTGTTTCCATTTCTAAACTATTTACCCGTCGGTGACTGCCGTCCAGACTCTCTGATCTTCTCTTTACTTCTGGGCCTTAAATGACACTTGGCGTCTTTTATTTTAAATCGTGCCTTTTGCGTTATGGGAGGAGCCAGAGCATCTATAAGAAAATACATTAAAGCCAGAGGTAGACTTTTAAAGGGTAAATAATCCAATAATAGGTCTATAGCTATTGAATACAACATTCAGGAAGAAGATGTTTATCAGATCTGTTGACAGGTCATTGCTTTCCCCTGAGCAATCATTGAAGCAGCGGCCATTACAAGTGAAGTAAATATATCTCTTATAATCAGAATACCCATCGAGACATCTCTTACCTCCGCACGATGATGCAACTGTTGCGTTGCGCTTCTGAACAGACTTTCCCTGCTGCCCCGGAACCCCACAGCTCAGTGTGTAACTGCTTTCGGAATCTGAAAACAGAAAAGGGGAGGAGTTTTTGGCGTTAATTCGTTCCCGGTTAATCATCGAATTATTACATTTAATTTTTCTAACATTCTTTAACATCTTTCTTTTTTTTTTGATGCACCGATTGCTGTTCATTCAGGCAGACTGGACACAGTCGGTAGAAAATTAAGTTTATCTTGTGATGTTGCTCTGCTTGGAATGGACCAGAGAAATGCCAGATGACTGTTCCCTGCTCACTAACTTCATTTTCTGAGCAGAACAACATCCCAGACCTTTCCTTTACTCATTCCCATTTCTCATACTTTAAAGGATAAGTAAACCTTTAAAATAAGTGAATGTAGAATGGATGAGGGGGCTATTCTAAGCACTTTTGTCATTTACATTCTTTATTTATTTTCTTTTTATTCCAAGATATTAAGGGATACATGTGCTGTTAATATGAATGAATTTTGTTCCAACAGCGCCACCTGCTGGTCAGTTTCCCACCAGTCTGACCACCAAGTAGTCAAGGAAGTTGTCAGGAGAAAGAAAGAGCCTGATGTTCTTCTGCTTAGGAAAGATGTGAGAAAGGTTTCTAATTTTATTCCTAAGCAGAAGAACATCAGCCTCTTTCTTTCTCCTGACAACTTCCTTGACTACTTGGTGGTCAGACTGGTCAGAAACTGACCAGCAGGTGGCGCTGTTGGAACAAAATTCATTCATATTAACAGCACATGTATCCTTTAATATTTTGGATTAAAAAGAAAATAAATAATGAATGTAAATGACAAAAGTGCTTAGAATAACCCCCTCATCAATTTTACATTCACTTATTTTAAAAGTTTACTTATCCTTTTAAAATTTCTACCAATGGTCTCTAGTCTGCCTAAATGAACAGCAGGTGGTGCTGTTGTTTTCAAACCGATTATGTCGAAAGTGTCAAGATGAAGATCTTGAAAAGGGAAGGGCCAAGTAAAATCAAACTGCTGATTGGTTACTGTTGCAGGTTTCCATACTGTTTAGTTTACAGACCTGGCATGAAGAGTGTGTTGGACGGGCAGGATAAGAAGCAGCTGTCGATCCCTCCAGCTTTGCTGCAGATCAGCTGAGCTCTGGGAGAAGGTTTGCTATTAGGGAGGCATTTCACCATCTCTAAAAAAAGAAGAAAGCAAAGACAAGATCCAGATAGAATGTAAGAGAGCTGCTCCATGTACAGAGCTCATATTCACTCACACACAGCCAGTGGGGTCACTAGATGTTACTGGGACCCACAGCAAATTCATTTTAGGTCCCCCAGCATATCCAGAGATTGTCCTGGTTTACCAATATATATTGAAATCGTTCCCCTAGTGGAGACCCCTATACTTCCCGGGCCCCCCTGCAGTGGGATGAGGGATCCTGCTCTAACACTAAATCAGGGGATCGAAATCCGTGGTTATTGGACGTCCGGATCCCACTTTTTATGGAAGTTCTAACTCTAAAATGAAAATCTTATCGACTATCTTCAAGCTTCGGATAAAGATTCCTGGTATTTCTGCCGAAATGGCTAATTTTTGTTTCCTGGTTGTGGCAGCAGAGAGACAATCTTTTTAAATTGGATTAAAGATACGGCTCCTGTTTTGGAAATGGTTCTTCAATACATTTATAATCTTTGGATATAAAGTAGGAGATCGTCATCCGTTCAGGAAACAATTTAAAACGAAGTGGTCTGTCTATTTAGAAACATTAGAAGGAATCAAAAAAAGCGACTTTATGGGTAAAGAATTTGAAATCCGAAAAGGTATTGAAGATTGAATTTGAAATTGTTCCATTCACATCAAAACAATTTTTTTCTTTTTAAATTCCGGTCAGACATAGGGATGTAATTAAAGGGATACTGTCATGGGAAAATTTTTTTTTTCAAAATGAATCAGTTAATAGTGCGGCTCCAGCAGAATTCTGCACTGAAATCCATTTCTCAAAAGAGCAAACAGATTTTTTTCTATTCAATTTTGAAATCTGACATGGGGCTAGACATATTGTCAATTTCTCAGCTGCCTCAAGTCATGTGACTTGTGCTCTGATAAACTTCAGTCACTCTTTACTGCTGTACTGCAAGTTGGAGTGATATCCCCCAGCAGCCTAACAACAGAACAATGGGAAGGTAACCAGATAGCAGCTCCCTAACACAAGATAACAGCTGCCTGGTAGATCTAAGAACAACACTCAATAGTAAAATCCAGGTCCCACTGAGACACATTCAGTTACATTGAGAAGGAAAAACATCAGCCTGCCAGAAAGCATTTCTCTCCTAAAGTGCAGGCACAAGTCACATGACCAGGGGCAGCTGGGAAATTGACAATATGTCTAGCCCCATGTCAGATTTCAAAACTGAATATAAAAAAAATCTGTTTGCTCTTTTGAGAAATGGATTTCAGTGCAGAATTCTGCTAGAGTAGCACTATTAACTGATGTGTTTTGAAAAAAACATGTTTTCCGATGACAGGATCCCTTTAAATACGTTGGCTACATGGTACTCATTACTTGTTACTAGTTAGTACTAGTGTTGGTTAATATTTTTCAATTAATAATTTAATTTAATTGGCTCTGAAATGGTCATGTCAAATTATTATATGAATTGTTTATTGCTGGATTATAATAAAATTAAATTACAGTAATTGAAAAGAAAGAAAGAGAGTTATATTGTCTTTGATTTACTTACCAATACAATCTTTCTTATTCCAATGTAATCTCTTCCCGGGCGGACAGATACATTCATAACTCCCCAAGGTATTTACACATCCGTAGTCACAGCTCCCATTATTTATGCTGCATTCATTGATATCTAAGAAAAGAGGGATTTACTGTACACAAACCCTGCAAACTATAATTAAAAATATGGGACCTGTTATCCAGAATGCTCGAGACCTGGGGTTTCCTAGATAATGGATCTTTCTGTAATTTTGGATCTTCATACCTTAAGTCTACTAGAAAATCATATAAACATGAAATAAACCCAATAGGCTGGTTTTGCCTCCAATAAGGATTAATTATATCTTAGTTGGGATCAATTAAAAGTTACTGTTTTATTATTACAGGTATGGGACCTGTTATCCAGAATGCTTGGGACCAGGACTTTTCCGGATAATGGATCTTTCTGTAATTTGGATCTTCATACCTAAAGTCTACTAGAAAATCATGTAAACATGAAATAAAGCCAATAGGCTGGTTTTGTTTCCAATAAGGATTAATTATATCTTAGTTGGGATCAAGTACAAGCGACTGTTTTATTATTACAGGTATGGGACCTGTTATCCAGAATGCTTGGGACCTGAGATATTCTGGATAACGGATCTTTCCATCATTTGGATCTTCATACCTTAAGTCTACTAGAAAATCACGTATACATTAAATAAACCCAATAGGCTGGTTCTGCTTCCAATAAGGATTAATTATATCTTAGTTGGGATCAAGAACAAGCGACTGTTTTATTATTACACAGAAAAAGGAAAATCATTTTTTAAAATTTGGATTATTTTATTATAATGGAGTCTACGGGAGATGGGCATTCTGTATTTCTTCCGGATAACGGATCTCATACCTGTATAAGGTAAGTATAATGTATACTTTAGGCAAGTTTAGGAATAAGTGAATTCTGTATAAAGGTGGCAGTTACATGGTATTGAACATAATGCTCATTTAGACAGAGGCCTGTCTCTTTAAGAGGACTGTGAAATCTAAATGTGATACATAAAAATAAGTCATACTGTTCTGTGCTGGCCTTTTTCCCATTAGCCCCATTGACTACCAGGAACTGTTCATGCTTTGGAGCTTACAGGAAAGCCCATAAGATTTATAGATGAACTTGTTTAGTCTGTGATGTGAGCTCTGCCGATGCCAAATTCCCGGGCTTCTAACACGCTAGTGATTTTGCCAACAGCCCAAACTGCCAATGTGTTTAGTCTGTGCATCATTCGACATCAGACGTCACCGGATACAAATCCCACAAACTGCACATTCTGAGCGGCGGTGCCCAAATAAGAATAAAGTTTGTGAGAACCTGGCAGCAGCTGGGGCCTTATCCTTTTATAAGGGTTGTGCACCTTTAAATAAGCTGTCAGTATGATGTAGACAGGGATATTCTCAGACAATCAGTAACTGGTCTTCATTTTTTACTATTTGTGGTTATTTATTCAGCAGCTCTCCGGTTTGCAATTTCAGCCGTCTGGTTGCTAGGCTCCAAATTATCCTAGCGACCATGCATTGATATGAATAAGAAGCTGAAATATGAATAGCAGAGGCCCTGGAATAAAAAGTAGCACTAACAATAAATGTGTAGCCTTACAGGGCATTTGTTTTTCAGATGGGGTCAGTGACCCTCATTTGAAAGCAGGAAAGAGTCAGAAAAACTATAAAAAAAGAAACAATGAAGGCCAATTGAAAAGTTGCTTAGAATTGACCAACCTATAATCAGGGTGGGATTTACATAGCGAGCGCCCCTAGTCCTGCTGTCGTTCCTCGCCCCCGTCCCCTCACCTTTATTTGCTCAAATTCTCCGCGGGCCTCTCCACACATCCAGGTCTGAATTTAACATACTAAAAGTTAATTTAAAGGTGAACCACCCTTTAACCCTGTACGCTGCATTCCTGAGCATCACTGAGCTGCCTTTCCTGGCTCATTAGAATTCCCACTGGAAACTGATTTCTGATGTCTGAAGGGATAAATATATTCTCTGATTGAGCCTTGATCCTTTGATATTCCCTGGCAGTGATCACGTTCCATTGCGCTTCGCTGCTGCATAAATATCCAGAGAAAACCCGGCAGGGAAGAAGTGCACTAACCTCCGCAGTGGCTCATGCCGTATAGAGTGTAACCCTTGTGGCACAGGCACTCGAAGCTCCCAGGGTAGTTGATGCAAATGTGGTCGCAGGTCCTTTCGAAGGAACACTCATCAATGTCTGTAATAACAAGATGCACCCGGTTACTGGGGGTCACCATTCTAACTGTATATGTGCAGTGAACCCCCAATACAAGGCTAGTTAGGGTTGAGTTTCCTAATCCAATAATGTCCCTTTGCATCAGTTATCACATCAGTTATCACATCAGTTATCACATCAGTTATCTCACACTCATTTTGGTACAGTATCATGTTACTCATGTACAAACTGCAGTTCAGACAAAGGCCTCAGGGTGGCAGTCACGTGTAAAGGATGGCGGTGCTATAGAGGCGCAACATTTGCCTTTTTTTATACCAGTTTTTCTATCGTAATTCAGTTATTTGTAGATGTAAAAGCAGCAACTGTTTGGTGGTTTCCTTAGCTACATTCTTTCAACATTGTTCTTATACGGAAAGGGACAGACGGACGCTGCTTTCAGTAGCCAGTGCCTATATATTTATAACTTTTAAACCACTAAAACATTAGGGTTCAAGCCTGGAACTATGGGCAGGCAGAAGAGTGAAGGGTGCAAGCCCTAATTGTGCCGTGTTAGATGGTTGTACAGTGTTAGCCATAAATCAAGAACCAAAAAATATAGAGTAGGTGATACCATGTTCCATTTTGATGATTCAACGATGGTGATTTTTGCTTATTCATTATTATTGTCATACCCCCCCCCCCACCCATGGCGATGGATGTTCCAATTGAGAGTGGAATGGAACCCCCCCCCCGCTCATCACCAAGGTTGGGGGTTCCAATTGAAGTCTACTCACCTAGGGGGCCCTTGCAGCTTGGCCCAGAACTGAAGAATGTTGGGAATTTTATTTTTGCACAGTGTTCCTCTTTAAGGTAAACAATATTCCTCTACATATATTGATTACACTTGGCCACTAATCCCTGCCAGTCCCACTGCACCCATAATCCGCTACAGACCCACCCGCTCATGAGTAAGCCCCACCCATTCTCAGGGCCAGAAACTCCTTAGACCAGGGGTCCCCAACTTTTTTCACAATAAAAAGAGTTGGGGAGCAACTAGGGTTGCCACCCGGCCGGTAAAACACCGGCCAAGGCCAGGGCGGTATTACAAATTTACCGGCGAAGTAGTTGCCTGTAATTTGTAATGCCCTTAAAAAGAAACCCAATTCGCTCAGAACTTACTGTTTTTTCAGCCTTCTGGCCATCGTGCATGTAGCTCCGCCCAATTTTACATCACGGTACGTGGCCCACCCCCTTTTGCATCACGGACCGCCCCCTTTTGCATCACAGACTGCCCCTTTTATCCCCACCAGCCAGTAACATTTTTCAGAAAAGGTGGCAACCCTAGTAGCAACACAAGCACAAGTCCCTGGGTTGCCAAATAAAGGCTGTAATTTGGTAGTCCCAATTTGGGCTGGAAGCCTACTGGAAGACCTAGTTTTTATGCAACTAAAATTTGCCTCCAAGCTTGAAATTCAAAAATAAGCACCTGCTTTGAGGCCACTGGGAGCAAGATGTTGCCCATGAGCCAATGGTTGGGGATCACTGCCGTAGACAATAACAAAAGAGCACCATCAAGTGGTGGTAAATACATGGTACTATGGTGAGGCCTATGATCTGACTCTGGTTCTGTTAAAGTAGAAGGAAAGTAGGGATGCACCGAATCCACTTTTTTGGATTCGGCTGAACCCCCGAATCCTTCACAAAGGATTCGGCCGAATACCGAACCGAATCAGAACCCTAATTTGCATATGCAAATTAGGGGTGGGAAGGGGAAAACATTTTTTACTTCCTTGTTTTCTGACAAAAAGTCACGCAATTTCCCTCCCTGCCCCTAATTTGCATATGCAAATTAGGATTCGGATTCGGTTCGGCCGGGCAGAAGGATTCGGCCGAATCCAAATCCTGCTGAAAAAGGCTGAATCCTGAACCGAATCCTGGATTCGGTGCATCCCTAAAGGAAAGTCCTTTTTACTAAAAGTTAGGCACCCCCAAGTGATCGCACTTACCTGACACCCCGGGTTGGGGGACCTATCACTACACAGGCCGGGGATTCTTCCAGAGGAAAGTACCGTAAATGGAAATGAAAATGCAGTAAATGAGCATCTCCATTGAATGTACAAGACAACAGCTCTATAAATAAAGGCAATTTTGCAGCCACATATCCTGTCCCAGAGAGGAGTCAGATATTTTGCTGGGGGCTGCGGCGCATAAAATAACTTTTGGTTTCTAAAATAGCTGGTGGAGAGGTGTCGTGCGGTCGAGTGCTTTTGGTTCCAGCGCAGTAAATGGCAAACGGGCCGCAGGTTTGGGGCCAAGAGTGAGCTGAGCCAAGAGCAGAGCCAAGCTTATGGCTGAGAGGATTAGGCCTGGATGTGCCGGCCATGGGCTGAGAGCAAGAAAAGAGACAGCACATGTAACTGCCACAAAGTAAACGTTTAATAGGCAATTTAGGCCTCATTTAGACAGGCAGAATGTTGCTGATCGTCCTCATTATGATTATGAGAGCCAAGACCAGAGCCACAGGCAGGGAGGGAGGGGAAGGAAATCACAAATAAAAGCTCATTTCACTGATTCCCTCCTGCTGCTGCTGCTGCTGCTGCTTTGATATTTAGTGGGTGATCACTGGAACAGGCAAAGTGCTGTGAAATCTAATTGCAAAACCCGCACACCTTCAGGCTGTTTGGCAATTGGCACAGAAGCCACCGGGCTTGCCGAGTCCTGCTTAAAGGGGCAGTCCCACACAGCAGGCCAAAAACATAATATCTGAAAGCTCTCCTTGCCTCTTTCATTCTCCTTTAAGAGCAGTTAATGAGGTTTATGTAATTGCTTCCTGTGGAAACAGGCTTTATATTAGCCCCAGATCCTGGCCACTAGCACAGCACTTGTTGCACTTTCTTTATTGTGTTTGTTTGTTCCTGCACAAAAAAGCCAGTTGAATAAATTGGCTAATTGCAGGGCTGGCTATAGAGAGGGTCAACATAGGGATCCATATAGGCCGTTTGGGTTAAGCATTCATTAAACACATTTGAACCATTAAAAAAAAAAATAAAATAAACACAATATTCTAAATGAGGTAAGTCCCTATATAAAGGGGAAGGTTGGGGGGATACAGCTAATGGGGGGCAGAGATTTCAGCACAGCCCTGCACAGTGTATTTCCCATAAGTCCCTATATAAAGGGGAATGTTGGGGGGCACACCTAATGTGGGGGGCAGAGATCTCAGAACAGTGCATTTCCCATAAGCCCCTATATAAAGGGGAATGTTGTCCCCCCATACAACTAATGTGGGGGGATTTCAGATTTGCCATATAAATGGGGTGGCACGGAGTTGGCCCAGATATTATATTCTAGAAGTACCATAAACGCAGCAGTTGAACAAATAAAGTTGCCAAGCCAAAGAGCAAATGACCCGGCTTTCACCTTACTGGCTCGTAATTGTAGTTTTTAGTGCGCCGGCCCTTTATCTCCAGACTAATCCCCTGTATGGAAGAGAATGGCTGTGTTAAATTACAATACTTTGAATTTGATATGTAAAGATATGTAAGAACGGGTTTCCACAATATATTATTGTCAAATTGCCGTTGGCAGGCTCTGGGCTCTTTGCTTATTAAGTTTCTTGTACTGGTCACAGTGAGCCGCTGAACCCGACGAAAAGAGCAAAGCCGAGTCCTAATCACAACATACAGGAACAGAGCCGTTTATTTGGCTGGAGGGGAATATGGTTTTTATTAGGGGGATTAGTTGATTTTATAGGAGCAGACAGGCCAGAAGGAAAAGCAAGGATCTGGGCAATACTCACAATCAAGTTACAGGGAACCACTACTTAACCCCTGGCTGACCAGAATGACCTATGTGGAACCGCATCTAGTTCTAGTTAATTGGGGCAATGAAACAAAAAGTCCCAATAGACTAAAGCTGTCTGCAGCTTAGGCTCCACATTCAGAGTGGGGTTTGATGGTAAAGGATCATTTTAAATGTAAAATCTTGGCTGATGAAAAATGCGTTCTTCAGCATTTCGCTAGTCTTCATAATTGCCTTTCTCCAGGCCTTAAGGAGGCCATACACGGGCAGATAAAGTTGCAGATATCGGTTGTTTGGACCAATCCGTCCGAATTACCCCATATATAGTCATGCCGTTAGTGGCATATGGAAGAAAGATCCGCTCGCTTGGCGATGCCGCCAAACGAGGGAATCTTTGAGTCTATGGGCAGCTTTACACGGGCTGCTGACAGATTAAATTGGCAGTTTATTGGGCAGTATAAGGGGCCCTCAGACAGATTTCCCTGATCGATATCTGGTCAGAATCCCATTGGATCAAGGGCTGCATTGATTTGTTGATGAGGTCCTCGATCAAACCGCCCTTATTATCATCTTTGTGATCCAATCATTATGCCCTAGGGCCCACAATCGGATCAGCCCAATATCGCCCAATTCAATGTGGACATATGAGGGAGAGATCTGCTAGTTGTGTAAGTATGGCCAACTTTATGTGCCCCCTGCATGTGCAGGAAGGTTATGCTGGGAGTTACAAGTAGTCAAGGAAGTTGTCAGGAGAAAGAAAGAGGCTGATGTTCTTCTGCTTAGGAAAGATGTGAGAAAGGTTTCTAATTGTTTTCCTAAGCAGAAGAACATTAGCCTCTTTCTTTCTCCTGACAACTTCCTTGACTACTTGGTGGTCAGACTGATCAGAAACTGACCAGCAGGTGGCGCTGTTGTAACAAAATTCATTCATATTAACAGCACATGTATCCCTTAATATCTTGGAATAAAAAGAAAATAAATAATGAATGTAAATGACAAAAGTGCTTAGAATAGCCCCTCATCAATTTTACATTCATTTATTTTAAAGGTTTACTTATCCTTTAATGCAAATTCCCTCGCGTTATTATCTGCTTACAATGCAGATGTGATACCTTGTCCAGCGCTGACTTTATAAATATTTTATTTGTAAGGGAAAGAGACAATGTCAAGTGCAAGGGCTGGCAGGGCTGTGGTATTGCTATTGAGTGAATGTATATAAATAACAGTCTGTTGTACAAGTGCCCGTGTCTATTAGCAGAAGACTAACCCGACCTCCATTTCTTTCATATTTAATGACCAAGGACTGTTTTTACTCAAAGACTTCATTAAACGGCCCATGCGAGGGTTTCTTTTCCTGCAGCACAAGCCGATAAGTGTCTCCCCTGGACTTCAGTGGTTTAAATTAGAATTTATGTTCTTGGAAGAGGCAAGGCCTCGCTCATAAAACCTTGACAATGTTTTTCTGATTAAAGTGCTCTGGGGCTCATTAAGGAAACATTTTGACTTAGTAAGTAACCAGGGGCAATAAAATAAAAGCGCTTAGTATTGCAACACCTCATTTAGCACCGATAATATTTATTCCCAGAGATGCATTAAATACATACATTAAGGCTGTCCCACCAAAACAACTACAGATATTACTAAATGATTCTTATTCTATAAACTAGAGAGTGTAGAGTCTGTTGATCTAAACAACGTTGCCCGGAACCAAACAGCATTAAGAAGAAAAGGTCACAGCAGGCAAGGGGTTATATAATTACAGCTTATTCTCCTACCATAAAAGGCAAATAAATTAAAAAAAAAAAAAATATATATATATATATATATATATATACAGAAGATCAGCAACTGTGTTGATTTATTTAACAAAACATCACATCTTATCCGCGGTTTTCTCAAGAGAAAAGGTCCCCATGTGGGACCGAAACGTCGGATAAGATGTGATATTTTGTGAAATAAATCAACACAGTTTCACTAAATTACAGAGAATGCTGATCTTCTGCTCATATATTATTCCATATTGGATCGTGCACCTCTGGCTTCATTTTTTGGATTGAGTGCAGACACTGGGATTTTATCTATCTATCTATCTATCTATCTATCTATCTATCTATCTATCTATCTATCTATCTATCTATCTATCTATCTATCTATCTATCTATCTATCTATTTATTGTGGGACATTGTTTACCTATAAAACATGGAGACAACTAAACTGGTGGCAGAAACAGCCCTGAGTAGAATCAAACTCAAGACCCCAAGCAGTCTGCACTAATATTACCAGATCTGGGACTGGATTATTATAGTAAGCAATTGGGGACACAAATCAATGGGTGCTGTAACCTGGGGGGAACTGGTGAAGGAAAGGGAACAAGTAATCCACCCTGTGGTTCCTGTTGTTCTGTCCCTCGTTTCTTTATTTTATTAGGAAAATAGCCGGAGCTTATTATAGCAGAGAGTCAGTTTCCTTTACCCAATCCAATAACCACACATACCTGTGGCAGGAACCTTGGCTCAGGTGCAGAACAAGCTACTAGCCACATGGACCCATTGCACAATGCTGGAAGTGAGAGGTGATATGGGGATGAACGAATTCTGCGCATGGGGAAAGGAAACCTTGGGTTGTGCAATTTGGCACCTGAGGGGAAGGCAGTCACGCATATAACATGACAAGTATAAACTGAAGGCTGATTCACGCATGGCGTTAGTAATGAAGGAACAGAGATCTGGTGGCCTGAAATGTCCATCTCTGCTCAGTTCATTAGCCAACAGAACGTGTCCTATACAAACAATAATCCTCCTCTCAGGCAAATGGAAAGGCTTCAAACGGGTTTTTCCGCCTTCCCCTGGATCAACTGGTAGTTAGGCAGGTTATATTTGTCATTAAAAGGTTGAACTTGATGCACGTGTGTCTTTTTTCAAGCCATGAGTTTCAATATGGCCACGAGCACTTACCTTGGCAGCTGCGCTCATCCGTCAGTAGCTTGTAGCCTCTCTGGCAGCTGCACTCGAAACTTCCCACCGTGTTCCTGCAGAAATGGTCACAGCCTCCATTGTTCACCAAACACTCATCAATATCTGGGGGCAAATGAGAACATAATGACATCATTAAACCCCCATCATAAAACCAACACATACATTATTCTGTTTTTCATGTGAACAGTCCAACATAATGACGGGGAAGGTACCAAAAGAAAAGGTGCATCACCAGTACCATACACATATACTAAATATATATATATATATATATATATATACAGAAAAGCTTTGTTGTGCTTTCATGCCTACTACCTCCCCTGTAATTAGATGAGGTGGTTAAAACAAGAGGCAATGAGCTCTGTATAAACAACTCCCTGGGCTCCTGCTTTCTTCTACAGAGAAGCAGAAGCCCATTATGCAGGGGTTTATCTGTGTACTGTTAATCTAATCAGATACCAGCAAGTAAAAAAGGTGCAATATCTTTCATTTCTCTTACTAAACTGTGGGGCTGCCCCCCTTTCTGAGGAACCAGTGGCACGGAGGCTTAGGCCCCATTTACTCTGACACTGTTAGTTACATAGTTACATAGTTAAATTGGGTTGAAAAAAGACAAAGTCCATCAAGTCCAACCCCTCCAAAGTAAAACCCAGCCCCATACACACACCCCTCCCTACTGTCACATAAATGATATATACCCATATCTATACTAACTATAGAGTTTAGTATCACAATAGCCTTTGTATTATGTCTGTCCAAGAAATCATCCAAGTCCCTCTTATAGTCATTAACTGAATCATCACCCGGCAGTGCATTCCCCAACCTCACTGTCCTCACTGTGATGAACCCCCTACTCTGTTCCTTTAAATGAAACTTCTTTTCCTCTAGTCTGAAGGGGAGGCCTCTGGTACGTGATTCTCTTTATGGGTAAAAAGGTCCCCTGCTATTTGTCTATAATGTCCTCTAATGTACTTGTAAAGTCTAATCATGTCCCCTCACAAGCGCCTTTTTTCCCCCAGAGAAAACAACCCCAACCTTGTCAGTCTCCCCTCATAATTTAACTCTTCCCTCCCTCTAACCAGTTTAGTTGCACTTAGTCTCTGCACTCTCTCCAGCTCATTTATATCCGTCTTAAGGACTGGAGTCCAAAACTGCCCCCATACTCCAGATGAGGCCTCACCAGGGACCTATAAAGAGACACAATTATGTTTCATCCCTTGAGTTAATGCCCTTTTTTATACAAGAACTTTATTTGCTTTAGTAGCCACAGAATGACACTGCCCAGAATTAGACAACGTATCTATGCTACTCAATTAAGGACCCCCAATTTGCAGTCTGTGGGAAATTATTCTGATCTATCTATCTATCTATCTATCTATCTATCTATCTATCTATCTATCTATCTATCTATCTATCTATCTATCTATCTATCTATCTATCTATCTATTCTCAATACATATCTCTATCTATCAATCATCTATCTATCCATCCCTCTATCCATCTATCTATCTATCTATCTATCTATCTATCTATCTATCTATCTATCTATCTATCTATCTATCTATCTATCTATCTATCTATCTATCTATCTATCTATCCATCCATCCATCTATCCATCCATCCATCCATCCATCCATCCATCATCTATCTATCTATCTATCTATCTATCTATCTATCTATCTATCTATCTATCTATCTATTTATCTATCTATCTATTCTCAATACATATCTCTATCTATCAATCATCTATCTATCCATCCCTCTATATCTATCCATCCCTCTATATCTATCCATCCCTCTATCTATCTATCTATCTATCTATCTATCTATCTATCTATCTATCTATCTATCTATCTATCTATCTATCTATCTATCTATCTATCTATCTATCTATCTATCTATCTATCTATCTATCTATCTACCTATCTCTCTATCTATCTATCTATCTATCTATCTATCTATCTATCTATCTATCTATCTATCTATCTACCTATCTCTCTATCTAAGGGAACAGACGATATACTGTTTGTAGATAATTCTCTGGCAGGGATTGGGGGGAGCAGGGGTCAGGCATGAGACAAGAAAGCCTACACATTACTGCAGCATATGGAAAAGGAAGACAAATATTAACATTTAGAGAAGTAAAAGCAACAGGGAGATGAAATGTGTCACATATCTGTGTTTTACAGAAATCAATGCTCCGTTTGACTTGAAAGGCCGTTGCCCCTGTCTGTACCAAGCCGAGCTGTTGATATAAATGGCAACAAATCTTTAACCTGTCTATTGTTTTTCTTTCCCTGCCTCTAATCCCCCACGGAGAAGTATTTTAGAAAACTCCGCAGCCCACCATTTAGAATAACACAAGTTCTTTCCCGCCTGCCAACTGATGTGAAATTCCTCAAAATGAAAGCCAGCTGACTGAAATAACGTTTGGGCCTGGCACACAGGGAGTTAACATTTCCTATTTCACTTTTTTTGTATGTCAGTAGGAGCTGTTTGTAGCCGTGCCAGCGGCCTGGAAGCCTCAGAGGGGTACTAGTCCCCTGTATCATAGGGTTAATGCACATGAAAAGGACTCTATGGCTAGTTCATCTTTTAGTCAATATTCAGTATAATGCAGTGATATTTCAAGATAATCTGCCATTGGTCTTCATTTATTTATTGGGTTTTGAATTTCCTTTTTTTGTTTAGCAGCTCCCCAGTGGAACTTCAACATCTATCTGGTTGCTAGGGACCAATTTACCCTAGCAACGAGAGTCTGGAAGATAAATAGGAGGGGGGTTTGAATAGATAGATTAAAAATAAAATTGTAGCTTCATGGAGCAATAGTTTTTGGCTGCTGGGGTCAGCGTTTTCAAAACTTGAAGGCAAAAAGAAAAAAAAGAAATGCAGATGAGTTGAAAAGTTGCTCAGAATAGGATATTGTATAACAACTAAAGGTTACATTGAGGATGAATTAGAGCTTTAATGTTCTTTGCACACAATAGGTTAAATCTGAAGAGATTGAAACAAAGCTGCAGAGTTTTTTTGGCCCCTAAAGCCAATGACAGATTCTTTACAAAGGCTGTTGTGCAGTGAAGGGTTAATCCGTGTAAATGATTAATTGCCCTCAGCGAGTTCATCCAGCAGGTTAAAAGGAGAGCAGTTAAATGTGTGTAAAGGCAGCGGAGGATTTCCAGTAATAAAAGGGAAGGGGGATAAAGAGGATTACGTGTCATCACTTTACAAACATGTACATAATAAGTGTATTATAGAGCGCAGGCTCTTGGCACAATAACTCACATGTTCTTTCAGAGGGGGCTGCCGGCTCTTTCCATGACATTGTGACAATGAAGCGATGAACCTCTAAAGCCAATTATTGCTGAGTGAAAGCTGAAGCTCTTTTATGGCACAGACAGGTGTGTGTGGGGAGTACAGACACAATGACTCTTTCTTCCCACTGCTCCAAAGCTCAAACTACTTTCCCTCCTGTCACTTTCACTTATTGTTTCTGGGATAAAGAAAAAAAACTGGGATCGGGGAACACAAATGATCTCTCACCTTTAAGGGCAGAGACACTCGTGGAGATTCGGGGAGAAATCGCCTCTTCTTCGGGCGTCGGCTAGAATCTAAATCGCCGGCTGGATGGCACTCGGAGCACTCCGTTTTCCGAAGTCTCCCGAAGTTTCCTCGTCAGACGGTGGTTCACCCTTAAGTTAATGCTAAGCGACTTTTCAATTGGTCTTCGTTTCCTCTTTTACAGTTTTTGAGTTATTTGCCTTCTTCTGACTCTTTCCAACTTTGACAAAGGGGTCACTGACCCCCATCTAGAAACCAAATGCTCTGTTATTGCTACTTTTTTATATTCAGCTTTCTATTTAGGGACCCTCCTATTCATTTTCCAGTCTGTTGCTGAAATCAGTGCATGGTTGATAGGGTAATGTGAACCCTAGCAACCAGATGGCTAAAATTGCAAACTGGAGAGCTGCTGAATAAAAAGCTACTGTAAATAACTCGAAACCCACAAATAATAACAAGTGAAAACCAATTGCAAGTTGTCTTAGAATGTCACTCTCTATATAATACTAAATTTGAAGGTGAAGAACCCCTTTAATAAGGGGCATCCAGTATATGGCACCAGTGATGGGTTTCAGCGGCTGCAGAAAGAGATCAGGGCATTAAAGTGAAGGGCACACAAGCCCAGATTTGTGGAAAGGCCTCCCAGGATTTTAGGGGGTGGCAGGATTGTAGGGGTGGCAGGATTTTAAGGGCATGCCGTCCAACCACATTGGTTCGCAAGCTCTGGGGCCACTCAGGAGATACAATAATTTTTTAAATTTCCCATGTGCCAATCTCCAATGCTCCCGACCTGAATTTGTGCATGAATGAAGGGGACAGGGGTGAGGAACAGAAATGGGCTTTGGGGCGCCCGCTATGTAAATCCAATCGTGTGGGTACACACCCTGTGTGCAGTATTAATAGGCTGGGTAGCCCAGCTGGGCACAGGATTGTTTATGGTGTGTTAGCTGTTTGATAAACCCTGTCTATTCAAGCCTTTGTGCCTAACATAGAAGTGCCTAGTGGGTTAAATGTTTGCTCATTACGTGACTCTCATTCAAGCCGACCAAGCAACACTGTGTCCTTACGACGTGGAAAGGGAATGAATCCGACACATACATGTTAAATTTCTCTCCTGAATCCGAAGGTAGAAGGACGGCTTTGCATCCAAGGCTGCAGTTGTGTCGATGTGTAACCATGGCAGTGAGACAGCCGGCCCGAGACTTGTTTGCCCAACATAAGCCCTGGATATCACCCCTCTGGGCAAACAATGACAGAATATTAACAAGGATTTCACATGGGCCAGCCTAGCAAGGAAAGTTCCAAGCTATAGGATATATAAGGATTGCTCTGTAGCCTGAAATCTATCCAAGTGCACAAAAATTGGGCTAAAAATGGAACATCACTAGCTGAAGGGCTTCTACTCACCCATCTCACCTAAAGGGCATAGCACAGTTACTTGTTTTATTGTGATGTGAGTTATTTGTGAAATAAGCAGTTATCCTCCAAATGTTCTAGTGAAGGGCATATTGCTGGGAAACACAACCCTCTTTACAGTGTTGCGGCTGTGTGTCCACCTAGATATACCTGAATATATAACGGGATATACCTGAACGCCGTAACCTTGTTTCAGCCCACTCCTGGCTTGTCTTGTTCCAGTATGGAAGCTGATGCAAGGCGAGCACCTTACCTCTGGACTTGAGGTGGCCATAGACATTACAATTACAATGTTTCCAGGAAAGATCATTGGTTTCAATACACGTGTGGAGCTGAATGGTCAGATAAACAATAGAATTCTACCTGTATCTGACGATTCAGCACTAACAATGGCTGATGTTCAGGTGCCTTCAAAGGTGCCCGATCTAAATTTTCTTTGTCTTCTGTCGATATTCAAGTCTTCTGCCGACATCCAAGTCTTCTGTTGATATTCAAGTCTTGACATCCAAGTCTTCTGCCGACATTCAAGTCTTCAGTCGACATCCAAGTCTTCTGTTGATATTCAAGTCTTGACATCCAAGTCTTCTGCTGACATTCAAGTCTTCTGCCGACATCCAAGTCTTCTGTTGATATTCAAGTCTTGACATTCAAGTCTTCTGCCGATATTCAAGTCTTCAGTCGACATCCAAGTCTTCTGTCGACATCCAAGTCTTCTGCTGACACCCAAGTCTTCTGCCGACATCAAAGTCTTCTGTCGATATTCAAGTCTTCTGCCGACATCCAAGTCTTCTGTTGATATTCAAGTCTTCAGTCGACATCCAAGTCTTCTGTTGACATCCAAGTCTTCTGCCGACATTCAAGTCTTCTGTTGATATTCAAGTCTTCAGTCGACATCCAAGTCTTCTGTTGACATCCAAGTCTTCTGCCGACACCAAAGTCTTCTGCTGACACCCAAGTCTTCTGCCGACATCAAAGTCTTCTGCTGACACCCAAGTCTTCTGCTGACATCAAAGTCTTCTGTCAATATTCAAGTCTTCTGCCAACATCCAAGTCTTCTGTTGATATTCAAGTCTTGACATCCAAGTCTTCTGCCGACATTTAAGTCTTCAGTCGACATCCAAGTCTTCTGTCGACATCCAAGTCTTCTGTTGACATCCAAGTCTTCTGCCGACACCAAAGTCTTCTGCTGACACCCAAGTCTTATGCCGACATCAAAGTCTTCTGTCAATATTCAAGTCTTCTGCCAACATCCAAGTCTTCTGCAGACATCAAAGTCTTCTGCCGATATCGGTCAGCTTGTCTCCCACCACACACGCACCAAATTTCGTACAAAATTTTTTTCATACGATATTTGTTTCATACGATATTATCGGTGTGTCTAATGCCACCTTCAAGGTGGCCATCCATGGACAGATTAAATGCTCTGATATTGGCCCTTTAGACCAATTCAGCAGCTTATCTGCATATGTGTGGGGGCGTCCAATGGGTCTCCTCGATTAACTTGATATATCGCCCCGGCTGTTGGTGGGCATGTCAGGGGAAAAATCATGTAGATGCAGCTGCGATCCGACGGGATTTTTAGTCCAGTCCGATCGACATCTGGTCAACTTTCGGCCAGATATCGATAAGGGAAGCGCGTTGGAGGGCCCCATACACAGGCCAATAAGCTGCCGACTCGGTCTGTCTGCAGCTTTTATCAGCCCGTGTATGGCCACCTTAACAACCTGCCCTGTGTATTCTTCCGGAACTATAGGAGCAACTCTAGGGTTTCTCCATTGAAGTACTGAACAACTCACCCTAATGTAAAGTACATTTCTCTGAATCCATACAAACTCTTATTAAAAAGCATAAAAGTCACCGCTATGTCCCAGAAGATGTTTTTATCTGCCTACTTTATGCCTGTTATACACATGAAACTTGCTTTATGGCCCATAAATATACAGTGGTGCATTTGCAATTTATTTTTCAGCAAAGAAGTAGAGATTTCATGACATTGGTACAATCTGGCAGCAGAAATAGAAACTAAATATAAACCAAAATCTCCTGGAATTGTAGTCTCCCATTATGAGTCATTTTTTTTTACAGTTCCTGATTTACAAAATTGCTCCATTTTTGGTTAGTCTGTGTTTGTACAGTCAATATGTGTGAAATTAGGCTGCTGGGTATTTGTGCGGCTCGGAGGCCTAATTAGCGACGTGTGAATACTTCATTGAGCCGCAGTCAGAACAGTGACAAACAGCTCACAATCCTCGTGTCAATAAATCTCACATGCAGCCTACCTGGAGCCCCGCAGGGATCAAGAAGAGGCCAGACATTTCCTGCTTTTTTCCCCCGATTTGTTTCTAAATAAAGTAAAGCCAAGGAAGGGACCAGCAAGTCTCGGTTTTAATCACCAGACTGGTCACAAATAAACTTCTTCATCTAGAAATTGCTTTTTTTTGTTTTTAAATCCAATGCCAATCCACAATGTTTCTCTAAAGGTCGGAAAAGAACATGAATTCCTCAGGTGCACCCAATCCTTCCCCTCCTATATAAAATATAACCCTACTATATCCCCCATATTGCACAATGAAGGAAAAGCTGACCTTTGCACGTTTTCCCATCCGGCTGCAGAGTAAATCCCACTGGACAGCTGCACCGGACTCCGGTTGCCGTATCTTTGCAGGTTCGATCGCAGCCTCCGTTGTTGACGGCACAAGTTTCTGGGGATTGTAAAATAAAGAATGAGAGTCTTGGAGAAGGGGGAATGGGAATTAGGGGCACAGACAGGAGAAGCTTTGGATGATGATGAAGAAGCATAAAGCACACAGTAGCCAAGAGCAGTCACACAGGATTCACAGGCTGGAGGGATCAGTTCCATATCTTTATATTAAACACACAGAGACGTCACAATGGAGGAAACTCAACAGCACAATAATCCATCTCAACCAACACTCACATTTCTGCCTCGGTTTATTTATTTAAATGATTTAAATTCGCTTGGATTCTAACCTCCAGGCCCTTTAATGACCTCTCCCATTCCCTCTTGTCACCCTCCCAACCTCACCTAGAACATTCCAAATTCCAACACCCAGTCTCTGGAATCCTTAGGCTGAAAGCCACACACTCTTTCAGGATCCGCTGCAGAACATTCTCCCAATACACAGACTCGCAGGTAGACTCTGAGAACAAACAAAACTTCACTCATATCAAAAAATCTGCCTCTAAAAAAGAAAACCAAGTGACTTGTGCTGGAGGAATGTTTTCCATGTATTCATCACTACATCCAGGAAAGTGCGGCCATAGTAAGAGGTGGTTGTTGTATCTTACCAGTGCACTGGGTGTGCTTGGGTGCAAGTCCATAGCAGAGGTGAAGGGGGTGCATGTCTATAGCATGAAGCCAAAAAGAATGACAGAGAAAATATCTTTTGGAAAAAATTTGGAGTTGATGGCAAAAAAAAAAAAAAGATTAATGCTGTATAAATCATAGACACAACAAGATCTGTGAGATGGGGGTGACTGGATCTAATTGCCGGCCAAACACCCACATAGTCTTCATCAAAAGCCTTTGGCCAGTTTGGGGAAATACAGCGAGCCTAGTTTTTAGCAGACGGACAAGTCACTGGGGAACAATAGCAACACCGGGCAGCTATTTATCAGGCAGTTAGAAAATTCCCATTGGCCGAGGTCCAAATCAGTGACTTCTCATCTGATGAAGTTCCGAGTAAAGGACCAATATTTATCCCCAAGGCCAATGATTGGATCCGATTTATTTGGCCCTGTGCCAAATTGTGCCCAGATCAACTCATTAGGCAGATCTTCTATTATATTATATATTATATTAGATGGATACTAGTCGATAGGCTTAAAGGGGAAGGACAGAGTTCAGTAGAGGATGTGAGAGTCAGATGGTGTTGGGGTGATGTGTTAGATATCAGGGTGTTGCCTTGTGTTACATGAGCAAGTTTCACTGAATGTTGCAGCCAAAGCACTGGGGTGAAATGTGTCACGTTCAATAAATAGTTTTCAGGTCTAATGAAGTCAAATCAAATAATGATTAGGTAGTAGTGAATGGAGAAATAAGTCCTATTATTAATTTCTGTGATTCCAGTAAATGAGTAGGACAACAGAAAGGGGCCATCGATATGTACGGCCTGCCCCGTGGTCTCTGTCTGTTTGGCCAATGGAAGGTCAGACAGTACATTTAGTCTCCAAACCTGCACAAAATGCGACTAAAATGGATTATAAATGGAATTTGGAGATATTGCTTTAAATATGACTTGTTTAGCTTTGCTCATAGTCTGTACAGAGAGATCCCATAAAACTATGGCAGCATAGGTATTCCCTGTACTAAGCACAATTCAGCAGGAACAGTCCCTAAGTTTGCTCATAGTCTGTACAGAGAGATCCCATAAAACTATGGCACATAGGTATTCCCCTGTACTAAGCACAATTCAGCAGGAACAGTCCCTAAGTTTGCTCATAGTCTGTACAGAGAGATCCCATAAAACTATGGCACATAGGTATTCCCCTGTACTAAGCACAATTCAGCAGGAACAGTCCCCTAAGTTTGCTCATAGTCTGTACAGAGAGATCCCATAAAACTATGGTACATAGGTATTCCCTGTACTAAGCACAATTCAGCAGGAACAGTCTCCTAAGTTTGCTCATAGTCTGTACAGAGAGATCCCATAAAACTATGGTACATAGGTATTCCCTGAACTAAGCACAATTCAGCAGGAACAGTCTCCTAAGTTTGCTCATAGTCTGTACAGAGAGATCCCATAAAACTATGGTACATAGGTATTCCCTGTACTAAGCACAATTCAGCAGGAACAGTCCCTAAGTTTGCTCATAGTCTGTACAGAGAGATCCCATAAAACTATGGCAGTATAGGTATTCCCTGTACTAAGCACAATTCAGCAGGAACAGTCCCCTAAGTTTGCTCATAGGCTGTACAGAGAGATCCCATAAAACTATGGTACATAGGTATTCCCTGTACTAAGCACAATTCAGCAGGAACAGTCCCTAAGTTTGCTCATAGTCTGTACAGAGAGATCCCATAAAACTATGGTACATAGGTATTCCCCTGTACTAAGCACAATTCAGCAGGAACAGCCTCCTAATTTGCCTGTACTAAGATAACATAAAACAATACCAGGCCCAGACCCCTAAACTAAATGACTGCATGTATACTAAGACACTATTTAGGAAGCAGCAGAATGCTTAAAAAATGAAACCCTACATAGACCCCCACTCCCCCCCAACCTAAAGCTGGCCATCGACGCAAAGATCCGATCGCATGAATCATCGTACACTCGGACTTCCCCATCTCACGACCTGCCACTAACCATTCCTATGAAATAAAGTAGTAAAAGAACAGATGAGCCGATGTCCTGCCCCTACAGCAATCGTACGATAGTTATGTCCGACAAAAGCTAGTGACAGTCTCCCACTGAAAATCATACGATCGGCAATACACGCAGAGATATTACCCGCAGCCGACAGAAATCTATTAACCTGTCCCATCGACCACACGACCGAAAAGCGTATGAATCCTCGATTTGTATGATCAGATCTTGGCGTCTATGGGCAGCTTTACAGTTACTCCAGGCAAATGCCCCTAAGACTTTACTTACCCCTCCTTGCAGATTCTGTCCAGCGGAGTTCACGGGCGCCATCTTCAGCTGATTCGGTAATCTTCAGAATGAGACCGGCACTTCTGCAATTGTCATGAGTTTCACCGCATAGGCAGCTCCAGCTGCGCATGCGCCGAATGCACCTACTTCCCGAATATTACCGAAGAGAAGATGGCGCCCATGAACTCTGGACAGAATCTGCACAGAGGGGTAAGTAAAGTCTTAGGGGCATTTGCCTGGGGGGAGGGGGCTATATGTAGGGTAGGGGGGTAGGGTTATTTTAACTTTAGGGTTTAGTTCTTGGACGCTATGCGTATAGCGAGAAAACATTTACTGAAATAAGTGTATGTTGCCTTGCTGATTGTGAGGGTATAGCTTATTGTGTGCCCAGAACATTCCTTCTCTGTATATTTGTATTTATACATATGGGAGGAGGAGGTGCCATATTGATTCCCTTAGACAGTACAGTATGAGGGTATAACTTATTGTGTGCCCAGAACATTCCTTCTCTGTATATTTGTATTTATACATATGGGAGGAGGAGGTGCCATATTGATTCCCTTAGACAGTACAGTATGAGGGTATAGCTTATTGTGTGCCCAGAACATTCCTTCTCTGTATATTTGTATTTATACATATGGGAGGAGGAGGTGCCATATTGATTCCCTTAGACAGTACAGTATGAGGGTATAGCTTATTGTGTGCCCAGAACATTCCTTCTCTGTATATTTGTATTTATACATATGGGAGGAGGTGCCATATTGATTCCCTTAGACAGTACAGTATGAGGGTATAGCTTATTGTGTGCCCAGAACATTCCTTCTCTGTATATTTGTATTTATACATATGGGAGGAGGGAGGTGCCATATTGATTCTCTTAGAATCAATATGGCCACCTTCAAATGCCGGCTTCCAACTTCCAGGTTCCAGTTTTATAGTCTCGCGTCTCCCCTTTTGTGACATCATTGTGACATCATCAGCGGGGCGGGGGACCCCGGAAGAGCGGGTGCGGGCGGGCGGGCCTGGGCTGGAGCAGGTCTGGTTAGGGTCGGGTGCGGGTCAGGAAAACCCTGACCCGCACATCACTACTCTGTAAGGCTACAAATGTATTGTTATTGTTACTTTTTATTACTCATCTTTCTATTCAGGCCTCTCCTTCAAATCATTGCATGGTTGGCAGGGTAATCTGGACCCTAGCAACCACATGGCTGAAATTACAAACTGGAGAGCTGCTGAATAAAAAGCTAAATAACCCCGAAACCACAAATGATAAAAAATTAAAACCAATTGCAACTTGTCTCAGAATATCCCTCTCTACATCATACTAACATTTAATTTTAAAGGTGAACAACCCCTTTAATTGTAATGGCTGTCTGGCATGATGTGTGTTTAGCGGAGCGTTACATTTAAATGATCAGTAGTTGGGATGTACCCAGCTCTGGGGGAGCTAATCAAACTGTATATGGGAAACTATGAGCAGATTAAGTTCTACTGGAGCAGTACAATCCATCTTTTGGGCAGTTCTGGTTGAACTGAAAGGCCCTATCATACATAGAACTTTAGTAACATTCCCTTTTGGAGGGGAAACTATCTGAAACCAACTGAACTAAAATAAAGTGTTTTACATTTAAAAAGATATTCACCATATGCTTTCCCCATTGGGCCAGTATCTTTTTATGACTGGTACCGATTCTTTCAGCTCATGAAAAAGATCTTTTTTCCCCTATGTAACAATGTATTCATGGTTGTCTGCCGGTAAACCTCTCTCCTTGAGATTTGCATCAGGAATAAAGGATGGGGAGTTAGTGCTTGGGACTGCTGCTCAGCTGCCCTGAGTTCTAACACTGAAATGAAAATGAATGTGTTTCAAAAGCTAAAAGAACTGATATATACTGTCAGGAGAATGAAATCCATGTGTATGTATCATAGATCTGCTGCATTAATAAAATGTAGAGGTGCAAGGGGGTTGGTGGCTGCCATATTGAGCTGCTTGATAGACTCATGTCAGTTACATGGAGGTTATCACCAACTAGAAGCAAGTCACTCTGGATTTTACTAACTGGTACCGTTGAATGGGGCAGTATTGGGGGAGTGTGGGTGGTGATATCCGCTTGTCAATTAAATAGCAACACCTTCTGTATTCCCAGCTTGATCATCAATATATCTGCCCCTTTCACTAAAGGTGGCCATACACTATAAGATCCACTCGTTTGGCGAGATCCTGATATGCCCACGAAAGGCAGGGCAATATTGGGCTAATCCGATCGTTTTGCCCAAGGCCAAACAATTTGATTACCGCATTCAGCCCTAGGACCAAACAATCAGATTATAACTATAGGAATGGGCACTAACGATTTTTGGCCAGATATTGGTCGGTGAGGCCCATTGGAATGCCCCATACATGGGCAGATAAGCTGCTGAATCGATCTACCTGTGTATGGCCACCTTTAGAATGTTCTCTCTTGCTTGTCATCATTTTACTTCCCATATTTAAACTACATTTACATGACAGGACTGTATAACATTGACAAATACAAATATAAAATATATATATATATGGCACAGAATGCCTTACACAGCATGCAGTCGTCTTCTGCTGCTGAAAAAGAACAGTTTTGGTTGCTACGGCCTCAGATTCTATCACCAGATTTTTAAAAATGATTTCCATTTTCTGTGTAATAATAAAACAGTCGCTTGTACTTGATCCCAACTAAGATATAATTAATCCTTATTGGAGGCAAAACCAGCCTATTGGGTTTATTTAATATTTATATGATTTTCTAGTAGACTTAAGGTATGAAGATCCAAATTACAGAAATATCCATTATCCGGAAAGCCCCGGGCCCCTAGGATATACAGCACATGCATTACGGAATATAAGGACGTAGTTATAGGTCTATCAGAACGAAATGTCCCTTTGTAACCATCCGGGTGCAACAAAAAGTCAAAATATTGCAACAGTCAAATGAAAGTGAGATAAGCAAATGGGTTTACCGGTTTGGGTGGTCATCTCAGCTGAACCAGACGATGACACTGGAATAGAAGATCGTAAACTAAAATAAGCTTGCAAGAGAAAGTTTCAAGGGGGGAAAAGGTTTAGAAATGTCCCAGGTGTAATGGGATCAAATAAAATATTCTTGCTGTGCATTAATGTGACACTATCACCTTCTGCTTTACCATTTATTCATGTTGTACTTAAAATATATAGTTGCGTCTCGAAGTCAATACGTCATTGTTTTATGCCTCTTTTCTAATGGGACATATTGTACAAAACTAGTTATTAGGCCCATTTTGCCCCTTACATTTCCAGGTGAGCAGGTAAAGTTCTGGTCTTGAGAGAACGTGTAGTACAAGACCAAAACAATCCCCTTACTCTTGGGGGTTCCACTGGGTCATCATCCCACCAGGCTTTTCATTCTGAAGCTCCATTGCTCATCGCCGCATAAAGCAAAATACAAATTCATTGCAGAGTTCAATGGCAAAGCTTCCCCTTACATAACAAATATACAAGTATTGAATACATCAAACGGATCCATATATTTTGAGTACATCACATAAAAGTAATAAAGGTGATAGACGCCCAACAAAGTGAAACTCAAGGGCATGTTGGACACATTTACCACTGCTGAGGCCTGAATCCTGTCTTGTCTTATAAATGAAGTGGGATAAACTGAAGGAATATCTCACAGAACTTGCCATGTTTTATATTCTTAACTTCCAAATCAACAATGACCTATAAGCGGCTCTGGGATAATGGGAATTGTCACATGATGGGAGTAGGGTGTTATACCTGGGTCTCACAGTACACACTGATGTAATGCCAAGAGCATACGTTAATATATAAGATTAATATATAATATATAAGATTATGTATTTTTTGCATATCTTGGAGAGGGACTGTTTTAGGGGGCAAGAAAAGCAGTACATAAAGAATTAGGAACCACAGATGGACCCTGCCAAGAGGGGAAGGTGAGGGCACATACAGAATGAGGAACCACAGATGGAGCCTACCCAGACATTGGGGAAGGTGAGGGGTAAATACAGAATGAGGAACCACAGATGGACCCTGTTCAGACAGAGGGGAAGGGGAGAGACACATACAGAATGAGGAACCACAGATGGACCCTACCCAGACATTGGGGAAGGTGAGGGGTAAATACAGAATGAGGAACCACAGATGGACCCTGTTCAGACAGAGGGGAAGGGGAGGGGCACATAAAGAATGAGGAACTACAGACGGACCCTGCCCAGACAGAGGGAAAGGTGAGGGGTAAATACAGAATGAGGAACCACAGATGGACCCTGCCCAGACATTGGGGAAGGTGATGGGTAAATACAGAATGAGGAACCACAGATGGACCCTACCCAGACATTGGGGAAGGTGATGGGTAAATACAGAATGAGGAACCACAGATGGACCCTACCCAGACAGAAGGGAAGGTGAGGGACACATACGGAATAAGGAACCACAGATGGATCCTGCCTAAACAGACGACAAAAAATTGTAGACTACAGAGGGTCCCTGCCAACAGAGATGGCAAAGGAACTGGTAGATAGAGAACTGGTCCAAAAACTACAAACACCCCCTGCCCAGAGAGGACAATGTAAATATGTTCAGAAAGAGTAACCACAAATATACCTTCCTCAGGTAGGACAGTGGGAGTGCTACATGGAGAATTGATAACCACTGAAGAAGAGCCCTTCATTTGCTGATAATAAATGACAAATAAGAATCATACACTGGATCAGCGGCAAAACTTACTGCATATGCCCCCCCCCCCAAAAAACAGAAATCTTCAGAGAGCCTGGTGTATACTGCAATACCTAACTGCCCCATCTGCAGGACGAAGAGCAGATAGAGGAACAAAGTAGTCTGGGCCCCACATCCTTCCTAAACAATGACACCACTGCCTGTGATTAGCTCTATGTAATATAAAGAGCATTTCATTAGTCCCCTTTATACAGGTATGGGACCTGTTATCCAGAATGCTCAGGACCTGGGGTTTTCCGGATAACGGATCTTTACGTAATTTGGGTCTTTATGCCTTAAGTCTACTAGAAATTAATTTAAACATGAAATAAACCCAATAGGCTGCTTTTGCTTCCTATAAGGATTAATTATATCTTAGTTGGGATCAAGTACAAGCGACTGTTTTATTATTACACAGAAATTACACAAAATTTGAATTATTTGGATAAAATGGAGTCTATGGGAGACAGCCATTCCGTAATTCGGAGCATTCTGGATATTGGGTTTCCGGATAAGGGATCCTATACCTGTATTGTACAGTGAAAAGCTTCATGCGCACAGTTAAAATATTGCAGTGCCAGTTGCTGAGTCAGCGTCAAACTGGGGCCCACCAGGGGTCCCCCCCTCCGCCACCCTCATTGGGCCCCGTCATAAATCGCCCTTCTTCAGTGAGGATTATTTCTTCAGGCGGCAGGAGGGAGGTGAGGAAGGAACAAGACTGGGTTTTTCCCCCCGGTGTCCCAGTCCGACCCTGAGTTTCTTCTCACTGTGGTGTCGGTGTATAAAGATCCAAGTGACAGCTTATATAACCCCCACACATGAAATCCAATACTTACATTTACATATATTTATTTTCTTGTACCTTTAGTCAGTGACTACATGTTTCTGCCCGTATTAATATAACTATTATTATTATTATAGTACAACTATTAATCTCAGCTCACCCGCTCCAAACCCTTTTATTTCTCTCTTTCATGTGTATTCAGCCCATAAGCCTGCAAAATGGAGAGGGGGCCTCGCTTTTCTCCAAAGACAACTCAAGGTTTTCTTGGCCGGCTCCCCCAGACTGACCTAAAGTCGAGGCTTTAGCTGATCTCTTTGGTTATTGGGAGGCATTCTGTAGGACACAATGCTATTGAATGGCTATTGGCAAAGATCAGAGAGAGTAGGGAAGGTTTACAAACCCGGGAGACTCACATTTGGCACGGAATATCATGAAGGAGGGGAGGGAATTGTAGCTCGTCAATGTGACCTTTTCCTTGCTACGTGGAGCCTGGGACGCTCGCAGAAAGGACATAATAAAGCATTTTAGCCCATTCCGTAGACAAACAATTAAACATTTCTTAAGAAGGGAATATTCTCATTTCTGGCCGAGATCCAGTAGAAATGAATAGACACAACAAGGATTTCTCTCTCTCTCTCTCATGTCACGGCTGACTGCTTCTATAGGGTAAAGGGTCAGCTCCTTGGCACAAATAGTCTGAAAGAGGATACGTTTTGTGTTTCTTTTCACAGGGATTTAGCACGCTAATTTGGGGAAAAAATGTTGAACACTCTTCAGCCTGCGTGTGTAAATATTGTTCCCATATTAAAGGAAAAATTTTAGCCCCAAAATGAATACTTGAGCAACAGATTGTTTACATCATATTAAGTGGCACATTAAAGAATCTTACTAAACTGGTCTATATATTTAAGTAAATATTGCCCCCATTTTCGTGATGGTCTGTGTGCTGCCTCAGAGATCACCTGACCAGAAATACTGCAGCTCTAACTGTAACAGGAAGAGATCACCTGACCAGAAATACTGCAGCTCTAACTGTAACAGGAAGAGATCACCTGACCAGAAATACTGCAGCTCTAACTGTAACAGGAAGAGATCACCTGACCAGAAATACTGCAGCTCTAACTGTAACAGGAAGAGATCACCTGACCAGAAATACTGCAGCTCTAACTGTAACAGGAAGAGATCACCTGACCAGAAATACTGCAGCTCTAACTGTAAAATGAAGAGATCACCTGACCAGAAATACTGCAGCTCTAACTGTAACAGGAAGAGATCACCTGACCAGAAATACTGCAGCTCTAACTGTAAAATGAAGAGATCACCTGACCAGAAATACTGCAGCTCTAACTGTAACAGGAAGGGACCACCTGCGACTTTTGCCAAGTATGGTGGTATGGTGGCACCAGGCTACCAAGGGGCTATATATATATCATGTATAACTAATATAAAAAATCTATCAATATGGCACCTCCCTCCTCCCATATGTATAAATACAAATATATAGAGAAGGAATGTTCTGGGCACACAATAAGCTATACCCTCATACTGTACTGTCTAAGGGAATCAATATGGCACCTCCTCCTCCCATATGTATAAATACAAATATACAGAGAAGGAATGTTCTGGGCACACAATAAGCTATACCCTCATACTGTACTGTCTAAGGGAATCAATATGGCACCTCCTCCTCCCATATGTATAAATACAAATATACAGAGAAGGAATGTTCTGGGCACACAATAAGCTATACCCTCATACTGTACTGTCTAAGGGAATCAATATGGCACCTCCTCCTCCCATATGTATAAATACAAATATACAGAGAAGGAATGTTCTGGGCACACAATAAGCTATATCTTCATACTGTACTGTCTAAGGGAATCAATATGGCACCTCCTCCTCCCATATGTATAAATACAAATATACAGAGAAGGAATGTTCTGGGCACACAATAAGCTATACCCTCATACTGTACTGTCTAAGGGAATCAATATGGCACCTCCTCCTCCCATATGTATAAATACAAATATACAGAGAAGGAATGTTCTGGGCACACAATAAGTTATACCCTCATACTGTACTGTCTAAGGGAATCAATATGGCACCTCCTCCTCCCATATGTATAAATACAAATATACAGAGAAGGAATGTTCTGGGCACACAATAAGTTATACCCTCATACTGTACTGTCTAAGGGAATCAATATGGCACCTCCTCCTCCCATATGTATAAATACAAATATACAGAGAAGGAATGTTCTGGGCACACAATAAGCTATACCCTCATACTGTACTGTCTAAGGGAATCAATATGGCACCTCCTCCTCCCATATGTATAAATACAAATATATAGAAAAGGAATGTGCTGGGCTATTGGGTGAGCCATTGGAACTCACAATGTAAAAGGTGAAGCTGAAAAGTTTGGAGAGTTCTGTTCCTTTATCATCATTAATACATTATATTAAAATTCTTTGGGTGCTTTTTATTTTGACATCAGTCTTTCAGATTCACAACCTAAGTAATCATCCCTTAAAGGGGTGGTCCACCTTTCAGTTAACTTTAAGTGTGTTCTAGAATGGCTAATTCTCAGCAGCTTTTCTTCATTTTTTACAGTTTTTTGAATTATTTGCCTTCTTCTTCTGACCATTTCCAGCTTTCAAACCGGGGGTCACTGACCCCATCTAAAACAAATGCTCTGTGAATTGTTATTGCTTCTTTTTATTACTCGTCTGTCTATTCAGGCCCTCTCCTTTTCATATTCCAGTTTCTTGTTCATATCAGTGCATGGTTGCTAGGGAAACTTGGAGCCTAGCAACCAGATGGCTGATATTGCAAACTGGAGAGCTGCTGAATAAAAAGCTAAATAACTCAAAAACCACAAATAATAGAAAACCAAAACCAATTGCAAATTGTCAGAGAATAGCCCTCTCTGCATTCTACTATACGTTCATTTAAAGGTGAACAATCCCTTTAAATGGGTTAGTATGTTATAGAAAGGCCAATTCTAAGCAACTTTTCAACTGGGCTTCATTTGTAATAGTTTTTATTTTAATAATTTGCCTTCTTGTGACTCTTTCCAGCTTTCAAATGAGGGTCACTGAACCCCCCATCTACAAACATACGCTCTATAAGGGTACAAATGTATTTCTAGTGCTACTTTTTATTAATCGGCTCTTTTCCTATTCATATTCCAGTCTTTTATTTAAAGGGATACTGTCATGGGGAAAATTTTTTTTTTCAAAATGAATCAGTTAATAGTGCTGCTCCAGCAGAATTCTGCACTGAAATCCATTTCTCAAAAGAGCAAACAGATTTTTTTATATTCAATTTTGAAATCTGACATGGGGCTAGACATATTGTCAATTTCCCAGCTGCCCCCAGTCATGTGACTTGTGCTCTGATAAACTTCAATCACTCTTTACTGCTGTACTGCAAGTTGGAGTGATATCACCCCCTCCCTTTTTCCCCCCCAGCAGCCAAACAAAAGAACAATGGGAAGATAACCAGATAGCAGCTCCCTAACACAAGATAACAGCTGCCTGGTAGATCTAAGAACAACACTCAATAGTAAAATCCAGGTCCCACTGAGGCACATTCAGTTACATTGAGAAGGAAAAACAGCAGCCTGCCAGAAAGCATTTCTCTCCTAAAGTGCAGGCACAAGTCACATGACCAGGGGCAGCTGGGAAATTGACAATATGTCTAGCCACATGTCAGATTTCAAAATTGAATATAAAAAAATCTGTTTGCTCTTTTGAGAAATGGATTTCAGTGCAGAATTCTGCTGGAGCAGCACTATTAACTGATGCTTTTTGAAAAAAACATGTTTTCCCATGACAGTATCCCTTTAAATCAGTGCAGGGTGAGCATGTTACCAAATGTCATTTCACATCAAACTTTGCCTTTCAGCCGTCGGGTCCCTTTCAGAAATGCTGGAGACGGTTTCATTTTCAGTTGGGTAACCTACAGATGTGGTCTTTTTATTTGATGAATTTTACTTTCCCTGTACAGTTTATTTGAACATGCCTGCTCTGTCCTGCCATGCTATTCAAACCTCCACATTCAGTCCTAATTGTGACCACTTCAAAGACTGATTGAAAGAAATACAGCATGATGGGAGCCTTCTTTTAATCCTACCCAGAGCTGGAGGGGGACGGGAGCAAAGGGCTGAATACAGGGCAGGCCTATTACTCGGGGGTTACAATACACTACTACAAGGAAGATGGGCTTTAATCCCTTTCAAAGTGGTCCCAACAATGGGAGTACATCAAAGCTGCCAAAACACATCATTTAGAAGTCGGCAAACACGGCCCTTTATTTGTACCTGAATTCCGAATGGGCCGGGTAATACCTTCGTCAACATCATTTCTTAATTTGTTTGTTTTGTGTCAGGGGTTGGAGGCTAAACAGCCCGTGATGTTTGTACAAAAGGGGTAAAATGTGCTCCCCATTACATTATGTTCAGGAATCATTCAAGGCTCCCATGGAAAGTATGTGTCACATGAATAATAATGATAAAGGTACTGAGCAATACACAGGCGCTGTATAAATACGCAGGATGATTCAGGGGGCACATTCATAGATCAGACCCACAAATACTGCCTTGCACACCTGGAGCACAAAGTAAAGGGGAACTAGCATGAAAATTAACATTTAATATAAGCCTCAGCATAATGAAATAAGAAGTTTTCTAAATATAATCAATTAAATATTCTGCATTGTTTCTGAAATAATCAAGTTTATGTTCACTATTCCTCTCTCAGCATCTGTTTCTCTTCATTCTCTCTTCATGCGGCAGTTGGGTGTCAGATATTCACTGACAGTTAGATCCAATATATCTTATAGGGGGGCTTCTTTTGCCTAGAAGATGTATTAGAGATCACTCTATTAAACTCACCAGACATCATGCGGGACATTCACTAAGATGTGTAATTGCGCCAGCGTCCGCTTCGCCGCACTTCGCCAGGCGTATTTTAAAACAGCGCTACACAAATTCACTAAAATCCGAAGTTGCGCTCAGGGGCAGCGTAAGGTTGCGAAGTTGCACTAGCGTTAATTCGCCAAGCAAAGCGACGTTAGCGATGGTTAATTTGCATACGGCGCCAAATTCAAGTTACAATGGAGGAATATGTAGCATCACTACAAATGCCTGGGAAACCTTCAAAACAGCAAATAAAATGTTTATTTTACCCTACACATGTGCCCACTGTATAGTTATGTTGCCATGAGTCAGGAAATGTAGGGGGGAAGGAGGGGAGCCCCAAAAATGTTTCGATCTTTTACAGCCTATCACCCATAAAAAATGAAAAAACGCCAGTAGAAAAAATTTTTTACCTTTTTTGAAGCAATCCCTATCTACTCTATTGCACTTCGCCTGGTCTGAGGTGGCAAAGGAAGTCTGGCATAAAAGGTAGTGTTCAGAATCATTCGCGTGTTAGTGATTTTGCGTAGTTACGTCCGTTGCGCAAATTCGCCAGGCGTAAGGGTGCGAAGTAACACTAGCGAATTTACACCAGCGTTCGTTAGTGAATCAGCGAATTAACGAAAATGCCCAATGCTGGCGAATTCATGCTAGCGTTAGGCGCTTCGCCGTTTAGTGAATTTGCCCCCATGTCTCTCTACAGGCAGGATTTGTGCAAAAGGCAGTTATTTTGTTAGAGCTCACTCAAATAACTGATTCCAGTACAAATAATATCTAACAAAATAACTGCCTTTTGCACAAATCCTGCATGTAGAGAGACACGATGTCTGGTGAGTTTAATAGAGTGACCTCTAATACATCTTCTAGGCAAAAGGAGCCCCCCTATAAGATATATTGGATGTAACTGTCAGTGAATATCTGACACCCAACTGCTGCATGAAGAGAGAATGAAGAGAAACAGATGCTGAGAGAGGAATAGTGATAATATAAACTTGATTATTTCAGAAACGATGCAGAGTATTTAATTAATTATATTTAGAAAATTTCATATTTCAGAATGATGAATCTGTTCCTTTTCACGATAGTTCCCTTAAAAAAAGGGGGGAACTAAAAGATTTTCACAATTAAGACTAATGTTTAAAAGAATTCCAAATGGGAATTCTTAAAGCAAATGATATTTACATTAACCATGAATTACTGTCATTAATGTGCTACTACATAGATGGACTATTAACCAGTAATGTTGTGCATTTGCATATTAAAAAATTTATTATTTTTTAAATTAAGGTGTGTGTGATAGCTGGAAATAATACAAGTTACCATCAATTAATATTATTTTCTGTACAGACTATGAGCAAACTTAGGGGCTGTTCCTGCTGAATTGTGCTTAGTACAGGGAATACCTATGCTGCCATAGTTTTATGGGATCTCTCTGTACAGACTATGAGCAAACTTAGGGGCTGTTCCTGCTGAATTGTGCTTAGTACAGGGAATACCTATGTACCATAGTTTTATGGGATCTCTCTGTACAGACTATGAGCAAACTTAGGGACTGTTCCTGCTGAATTGTGCTTAGTACAGGGAATACCTATGTACCATAGTTTTATGGGATCTCTCTGTACAGACTATGAGAAAACTTAGGGACTGTTCCTGCTGAATTGTGCTTAGTACAGGGAATACCTATGCTGCCATAGTTTTATGGGATCTCTCTGTACAGACTATGAGCAAACTTAGGGACTGTTCCTGCTGAATTGTGCTTAGTACAGGGAATACCTATGCTGCCATAGTTTTATGGGATCTCTCTGTACAGACTATGAGCAAACTTAGGGACTGTTCCTGCTGAATTGTGCTTAGTACAGGGAATACCTATGCTGCCATAGTTTTATGGGATCTCTCTGTACAGACTATGAGCAAACTTAGGGACTGTTCCTGCTGAATTGTGCTTAGTACAGGGAATACCTATGTACCATAGTTTTATGGGATCTCTCTGTACAGACTATGAGCAAACTTAGGGGCTGTTACTGCTGAATTGTGCTTAGTACAGGGAATACCTATGTACCATAGTTTTATGGGATCTCTCTGTACAGACTATGAGCAAACTTAGGGGCTGTTACTGCTGAATTGTGCTTAGTACAGGGAATACCTATGCTGCCATAGTTTTATGGGATCTCTCTGTACAGACTATGAGCAAACTTAGGGGCTGTTACTGCTGAATTGTGCTTAGTACAGGGAATACCTATGTGCCATAGTTTTATGGGATCTCTCTGTACAGACTATGAGCAAACTTAGGGGACTGTTCCTGCTGAATTGTGCTTAGTACAGGGAATACCTATGTGCCATAGTTTTATGGGATCTCTCTGTACAGACTATGAGCAAACTTAGGGGACTGTTCCTGCTGAATTGTGCTTAGTACAGGGAATACCTATACTGCCATAGTTTTATGGGATCTCTCTGTACAGACTATGAGCAAACTTAGGGGACTGTTCCTGCTGAATTGTGCTTAGTACAGGGAATACCTATGTGCCATAGTTTTATGGGATCTCTCTGTACAGACTATGAGCAAACTTAGGGGCTGTTACTGCTGAATTGTGCTTAGTACAGGGAATACCTATGTACCATAGTTTTATGGGATCTCTCTGTACAGACTATGAGCAAACTTAGGGGCTGTTACTGCTGAATTGTGCTTAGTACAGGGAATACCTATGTGCCATAGTTTTATGGGATCTCTCTGTACAGACTATGAGCAAACTTAGGGACTGTTCCTGCTGAATTGTGCTTAGTACAGGGAATACCTATGCTGACATAGTTTTATGGGATCTCTCTGTACAGACTATGAGCAAACTTAGGGACTGTTCCTGCTGAATTGTGCTTAGTACAGGGAATACCTATGTGCCATAGTTTTATGGGATCTCTCTGTACAGACTATGAGCAAACTTAGGGGACTGTTCCTGCTGAATTGTGCTTAGTACAGGGAATACCTATGTGCCATAGTTTTATGGGATCTCTCTGTACAGACTATGAGCAAACTTAGGGGACTGTTCCTGCTGAATTGTGCTTAGTACAGGGAATACCTATACTGCCATAGTTTTATGGGATCTCTCTGTACAGACTATGAGCAAACTTAGGGGACTGTTCCTGCTGAATTGTGCTTAGTACAGGGAATACCTATGTGCCATAGTTTTATGGGATCTCTCTGTACAGACTATGAGCAAACTTAGGGACTGTTCCTGCTGAATTGTGCTTAGTACAGGGAATACCTATGTGCCATAGTTTTATGGGATCTCTCTGTACAGACTATGAGCAAACTTAGGGGACTGTTCCTGCTGAATTGTGCTTAGTACAGGGAATACCTATGTGCCATAGTTTTATGGGATCTCTCTGTACAGACTATGAGCAAACTTAGGGACTGTTCCTGCTGAATTGTGCTTAGTACAAGGAATACATATGCTGCCATAGTTTTATGGGATCTCTCTGTACAGACTATGAGCAAACTTAGGGACTGTTCCTGCTGAATTGTGCTTAGTACAGGGAATACCTATGCTGACATAGTTTTATGGGATCTCTCTGTACAGACTATGAGCAAACTTAGGGACTGTTCCTGCTGAATTGTGCTTAGTACAGGGAATACCTATGTGCCATAGTTTTATGGGATCTCTCTGTACAGACTATGAGCAAACTTAGGGGACTGTTCCTGCTGAATTGTGCTTAGTACAGGGAATACCTATACTGACATAGTTTTATGGGATCTCTCTGTACAGACTATGAGCAAACTTAGGGACTGTTCCTGCTGAATTGTGCTTAGTACAGGGAATACCTATGTGCCATAGTTTTATGGGATCTCTCTGTACAGACTATGAGCAAACTTAGGGGACTGTTCCTGCTGAATTGTGCTTAGTACAGGGAATACCTATACTGCCATAGTTTTATGGGATCTCTCTGTACAGACTATGAGCAAACTTAGGGACTGTTCCTGCTGAATTGTGCTTAGTACAGGGAATACCTATGCTGACATAGTTTTATGGGATCTCTCTGTACAGACTATGAGCAAATGGATGTATGTTATTAATCTTGAAGAATACTGAAAAGATTTGAGCAAATATCAACCTAAAACCTAATTAGCTGCCCAGCAGGCCCAGACTGGCAATTTGTGGATTCTGGCAATTGCCAGAGGGGCTGCTGTAAGGGCCCATAGACAGTCACTATTTAGTGGGCTGGGGAGGACTACTTGGGCCTTTTTGTACTTGGAATGCGAGGGTTTATTTTGACTCCCAGACCTGCTGCCCTGGTAGAAAATGCTCCTCATTGTATCTGTAGTTATTTTGTATTTCCAGTAAATGTTGCAGGTAAACAAGGCTTAGCAGAACTCATCCTACTAACACTATATAAGTCTCTTGGTTCCCACAGCACCAACGGATTAAGCTAAAGCCACTGAACCAGCACACACATCCATAGCTTTTCTGTGAGTCTCAATATTTCGCTTTTTATAGCAACTAAACATGGAGCTTCCTTATTGGTAAGAATCCAGCACACAGCTCCACCTTTCTCCCTGGTATACCTGTGCACCAAATGCCCCATCTGTATGTCAGCTCAGTTGCCGAGTCCACTTGAACACAAACGAGTGTTAAACATTGAAACCCATTTACCTCGTTGAATCTAAAATGTAGAGTTTCAGAAGAATCAGTGTTTCCAGTGACGTACGAAGAAGACGTCTGTGTTGTGATGAAACATATTCTATGAATGAGGCTGAAAGGCGATTCTGTCCCTGGTTTTATATAGGTCAGTGGTCCGAAATGGAAAAAGCCAGCCATGGGCATTTACAGAGGAACTCGGTGCTACTCAGCCTCTTTCTCTTTCTTGGAGCTGTGACTCAAGGCTAAGTCAGAGCACAGAGTGACTCCTTATAAACACACTGAGTATTTACTGGGCAAGACTAAAATCATCCACTTAAAGGAGAAGGAAAGCTACTGAAGCAGTTTATTGCCAATAGTTTAGCCACAATAGTACAAGCTATAGCTCTATATTTATTCTGTAGTTTGCTTTACCCTACTTGAGTAAACAGCTCTAGAAGCTCTCGGTTTGTTTAGGATAGCAGGTGCCATATTAGCTTGGTGTGACATCACTTCCTGCCTGAGTCTCTCCCTGCTCAATCATAGCTCTGGGCTCAGATTACAGCAGAGAAGAGAGGCAGAGGAACAAACTGAGCATGCTCAAGCCCTAGCCCTGGAGGTTTAAGCTGAAAACAGTTAGTCTGATACAGAAGCCCATGAGTACACAATAGAAGGAAAGAAATGTGATGTTTCTTTTGACAGAGGACTCAGAGCAGCATTACTTTGTGGGGTTACTGGTGTATTTATATAGACCTTTCTGATAAAGCTTACTTACTTTTAGCCTTTCCTTCTCCTTTAAGATACCGAGGCAAAGGCTGCACTAAATAATATCAAATGGTGGGAGTGGTGGAACCATACAGCAGATCCCATGACTGTCTGGGTCCGCAGCAATCATGGGGCTGCCGTATGGTAATTTACACTACTAGGTATAGGGGAAGAAACCAGTTAGAGAACTTGTCTAATGTGCTTGACTCAATACTACAACCCTATGTCCGGTCATTGCAATTAAATACAGATAGTATCAAGTGGTAATGGAAATAAGAATGGGTGGATGGGAGCTGGGGCTTATTTAGACCTGGACCACCAGGAGTCCAGTCTTACAGTGTCCGGCTGAGATCTCCTAGGGCAGAGATCCCCAACCTTTTTTTTTTTTTTAACTGTGAGCCACATATACAGGTAAAAAAAAGTTCCTGGGAATGACAATTATGGGCTGAGATTGGCTACTGGTAGCCCCTATGTGGACTAGCAGACTACAGGAGGCTCAGTTTGGCAGTACAACTGTTTTTTAATGTAACCGATATTTGCCTCCACGCCTGGAATTGAAAAATAAGCACCCGCTGTGAGGCTACTGGGAGCAACATCCAAGGGGTTGAAGAGCAACATGTTGTACCAGAGCCACTGTCCTAAGGTAAAGCCTAGAACTGATCTCCTGCTTCCACTCTCAACAGACAAACATTGATAGCATCAAATGATGTAGGTGGAAATAAGGATGGGCTGATGAGAATTCTCCTAATATAAGGGCTCCATTCTGTGTTTTTCTTGTCTGACGCTGCTCTCTGATATCCTCAGATAGTAATAGGATTGCCACCTGTCTGATTTTGGCCCAGACAACCCGGTTGCCCAGGTCAAGACAGTTTGCCCAGGTTTCCAATAAAAGGAAAACCAGGGCAGGATCACCCCTAATTGACATAGCCCCTCCCATGTGACGTAGCACGCCCCACGTGCAATGTCACTGACCCGCCCAGTGATATCATGGCCCCACCCCTTGCCCGCATCGTGAGCCACACAACATGGCAACCTTAGATAGTAACTATAATTGAACACAATTACACTGAGTTTCCAGCCAACCTACTAAAGAGATCCCATTATAATTTCGAGAGACACAAAATAAGGTGGACCATTAAAAAGCCCAAAAAAACCCCAAAGTTGCTTCTATTCAGCTACAAGATCCTAAACGGTTTATGATGAATGTTCCCTAATATTGCCTGATAGGTCAAGTGGTCGGTTTCATTGCAACCACCGAATCCGTAACCACGACAAAGGCTGTTTGCGGTTCATTTGACGGGAATGGAAGTGCGCTCTCAAGAGCAATAAATGGACACTGATTTCTCAGCCGAACACTCAAGATATAAAGACACAGGCACACGCAGCTTCGCTCACATTTATATTACTCGCACAACAAGGGAAAAGTGGAAGAAAATCTTTACCCATAAGGAGTCTCCGTTTCACCCGTTTGTCCACATCAGCTACTGACGTGGCATTGTACTCAGAAATCTCAATTGCAGCCTCATCTTTCTCTAAAACACAAGTAAGGGACAAACATGGAGCAGTCGGTTAATCACAAGCCCAAATTTCTACTGCCTACGAGCACTGTCTTTATCTGGCAATGCAGAACCAAAGCCATGAGCAAGATGTGAAAGCATTAAATCCCTGACTGAGTGTTAATCCCCCCCACCCCCCCAATAAAAGCCCAGAGATGAAATTATTAGCGGCCAGGCGATAACGGGTGGACTTCTGCGCTAAGAAATTAATCTATTAATACACACAAGGCGTTGAATGTCAAGAGCACAAAACAAGAAGACACTTGAAGGGTGGGAAGTGGGTCAGGAGAAGACTTTACTGATCAGAAGTAGGAACAGATAGTGAATGTTAGCAGCCTTGAGTCCGGTGATGGATGAAATGACACGTATGATGGATGGAACAGAGGAACACGGAGAGGAACCATACGTCATGCACAGTCACATACAAGAACACAGGGAAAGAGGAGAAGAGACGAGAAGTTGGGCAGTGCTGGTTGCCTGCTTGTCTATGGAACACATTAACTACTAGACATCCACATTTCTCAAATATACATTCTAATAACTGATCGACATGCTGTGAAGCAAGAAAAAGTGCAGCAGCAAAAGTTCATTTACACGTTGTTTTATCTCTACACGTTCATCTGGCGTTAGCAGAGGAAGAAGAGGCATGGAGACAAATGGATGAAGGCATCTGAAGGGTCATTAGGCTTCAAAACGATGTTAGGGCAAAATGTAAATGTTTTAGTCAATGCCGGGAAGGAAACTGGGCGAGGAAATGGGTCGGAAACCTTTTTGCCGACGTGAATTCCCCTTGGGTGAGTGGGTTAAAATGCAGGAAGGTGTCGCATGCAGCAAAGGAGTCGAGCAAACAGACAGGTGGATTAGACAATAGGTAGGAGCTTTAGTATTTGGAGGAGGAGGAGGAGCGGCTGAAATGGTGCTGGATACACCCGGGGAGGAAGGCTGTGCCCATCTCTGGCACCACTACATGGTTGAATGGTAACAGGACATTCGACAAGTTCTAGATGAGATCAGGCTGCAAACGAGGCTCTTTTTGAGATTTGTTTTTCAATGACTTTAGTTCTATATCAAAGGTTTTGGTTCTTTGTTGTTTTTTTTTTTTGGAAGTTATCCGTTTTTTAGTTTTGTTTTTTCAGACAAGACAGGCAATCAGGGACCATCACCAGAAAGCAGTGGTAAATCAGAATGAAATAGTTAAAAACATTAAATCACAGAAAAGACTTCTTTTTTTTTTTTTTTTTTGATCTAATTAAAAAAAAAAAAATTTAAAGGGGGGGGAACTAAAGAAGAATCGACACAGGCATCAAATGTGACATACAGTAAGAGACTACACATGGAATAACATTTTATACACGATGGAATAACAGCATTGGGTGATACATTACTGCAATAATAAACATCAGTCGGTGAGGGATGCAAGGAACCAGCATTCATGTAAACACTGAATTTCTTTAACCCCTTTCAGCAATTAGAATTTCAAAAAAAAAAAAAGAATAACACTTTGGTTTTTTTTCGGGGGAATGAAATTGAGACAGACATAGAACTTGATTGATTTTGATACTACGAGCGAACGTAAGGCATTGCTTCGTTTCTGGGGGGAATTCAGTGGAAAAGTAAAGTAAAGTGCACTTCTTTTTTTTGTACATTTTCCTGCAAGGGGAAATTATGTTTTTTTAATGTACCTCAAACTAGTGATAAGTAGATATTATTGGGCCCCACAGCAAATTCATTTTAGGGCCCCACTAAATATCCAGAGGTTTTCTGTTTTACCAATTGAAATCGTGTCGGGCTAATACCCATGGAATCAGCTGCAGAAGAGCTCAACCCGAACCCTCCAACGACCCACAAATGGGGGTGCGAGGTCGGGCGGACCTGGTTCCCCCATTTGCGGGTCGTGTGCGGGTTGAGCTCTTAAACTACCGGCTTTATAGGCAGGCGCCAGTCTGCCCCGCCCCTTTTGACATGTCATCGGCAGGGAGGGTCGGGGCGGGTCTTTAAAAGGAAGGCGGAAGTAGGGTGAGCGTGGGCACAGATCAGGGGCATGTCAAGTTTAGGGTCGGGTACGGGTCGAGTTTTTCACACATCCCTAGGGTCGGACTGGGGGGCCCACCGGGGCTGTTGTCAGAGGGCCCCCCTCGCGGCAGTACCCCCTCCTGAACTCCCGCCCCCTGTCTGCCTCCACAAATGCGACGCGTAGAAGATGCACCACTAACTTTCTTTCTGGGCAGCCTCAAAGAATGTGACATGCGCACAAAAGATGCGACGCACATGAGCAGAAGACTTTCTTTTCTGGGGCAGCAGGTCTGGGCCAGCGAGGGCCCACCGGGTTTTTTCCCGGTGTTCCGCCGGCCCAGTCACTACCTCAAACAAGAGTAGGTTTGGGGATGATCACATTATCGGTGGCAGAGAGGGGAAATGCAGTATATCAATGATATTCCTGCCACCCAACCATGTCCCCTACACAGCCAACAAGAACACACTGCAGCGTCCCCCATGACATTACCAAGATTACCATAAAACATGGCAGGGGGTTCAGATATTAACAGTGGAAGGGTCAATTTAAAGGCATATTCATGCTCCGTTGGCACGTGTCTCCCGGGACAGGACATTTCAGGACGCCCAATGGATTGTCATGATCGGTCACAGCTGAAACTGTCCAGCAGTGAAAGAAACTTGATCTGAAAAGCAAATTCACGGCATCTGTGAATTCTTCGTCGACTGAAAGAAAGTCATTTTGAGACCCATTTAAGAAGGGATGGCCTAACAGAGTAATCAAACGAATGAGATTGATCCCTTGGGAAATCCTCGAAGACGTTTGTACAATATCCAGCGTTTAATTGCAGTGCATCCTGGAACGTGTTGTTGCTTCTAATCAGACATTATATGTTCCAGCCATGAGAAGTACAGAAATCCATATTAATGGGGTTGTTCACCTTTAAATGAACTGTTAGTATGATGTAGAGACAATTTGCCATTGTATTACTGTTTTTTTTTATTATTTATGGTTTTTGACTTATTTAGCTTTTCATCCATAAGCTCTTCAATTTGCCGTTTCAGCCGTCTGGTTGCTAGGGTCCAAAATCCCCCTAGCAACCATACATTGATTTGAATAGTTAACTAGAATATGAATAGGAGAGGCCTGGACAGAAAGATGAGTCATAATAATTAACAATAACAATAAAGTTTTATCCTCACAGATCATTTGTTTGTTTTTTTAAAGATGGGATCAGTGACCCCCATTTGAAAGCTGGGACGACTCAGAAGGCAAATAATTCAAAAACTATAAAAAAAAAATCAAGAAAAATTGCTTTCGAATTGGCCGTTCTATAACATACTAAAAGTTAACTTAAAGGCAATCCACCCCTTTAAATGCATATGCCCTATTAGCTGTCAGGCTGGTGTGTATGGAATAAAACAAAATACAAGGGCATCACTAAACTGAAACTCTAACTGAGTTTAAATGGTTCCCTCATAGATAAATAATAATATAAATAATATAAATCAGTGGCCGCTTTATAAAGTCCCCTCTATAACACTAGCTGTGGCCCATGGTTTAGGCAGGTGCTACTTCTATGGAGTGATAGATTCTCAACATGTTCGGAATGATGTCAACATTATTTGCCTGTAGAATTCATCTTGTAAATATGAAACAAAGTCAAGTGCCTTCTATTTTAGCCAACCAGAATAAAACAGCAGCCCATCCTATGTTAAACGGCCCCCTATGAGGTTAGCTGTGAACTGCACCATCTTCAAGGCCATGGGGCACGATTTAAGGTGGCCATACACTGAGAGATCCGCTCGTTTGGCGATGTTGTCAAACGAGCGGATCTCTCCCCGATATGCCCAATATCGGGCTGATCCGATCGTGGGCGCTAGGGCCCAACGATCGGATCCTTACGAATACCAATGGGTGGTCGGATAGCGGGACCGCATCAACGAATAGATGCGGCCGTGATCCGACAGGATTTTTAGCCCATCCGATCAAGATCTGGCCAACTTTCGGCCAGATCTCGATCGGTGAAGCCCGTCAGGGGGCCCCATACACAGGTCAATAAGTTGCTGACACGGTCTGTCGGCAGCTTTTATTGGCCCGTGTATGGCCACCTTTAGGCAATAAAAATTGATCTGATGGCTGCTGCAAACCAAGGATGGGTTTTTAGGAAGGATCACCTAGTTCAGCTACAGCTGGGGATAGTTGGCCAATAGATGTAGAGACTCCTGTGACTTCTCTGCCCAACATATCCATCTCCATAAATCAATGACCTCTTGGCGGGTCCATAGAGATTGTCCCCATTGCAGCTCCCGTGGTACTAAGCATAAAGGCAAAGATGTGGGGGAACCGGCCATAAAGGAGGATAGTACTGAATCAAAACCAGACTTATAAATCACTGCTATATCCAGAGAGAACAAAAGTCTGGGAAAACAGATTTATAAATGTGGATTTACGATGTTGTGGCACAGATCTGATTTACTGCCCCTTACATAGGAGATGAGTAAAACGCTGGTACCAACGAGGCCATAAAGCATGACTGAAATGATTCAGATGAATAACATGCGACTACACAGCTCTCTTCTCTTTTTAGACACCAGCTGTCCAATATGTTATGGAAGAGGTTTGGGAAAATGAGGTTCAAGTTTAGATACATCCAATTAGGAGACCAGTCAAAGGGGATGCCTAATTAAGAAGTTGATATTATTGGTATGTGTATGGCCAAGTTTAGACTTGTATTGTATTAAATTCCTCCAGTCTCTGCTTACACCCACGGTATCATTCTGCAGGACCGCAGATCACCTGATAAAGCCTGGTTACCCAGCCTCGTCTAGCTCTATAGATCATTGAACCCTGAGATAAAAAAAAGGTTCCAGAACACTGCTGGGCAAATGTAATCAATGCTCTAGATGTCTGATTGACTAAAGTTAGAAAGATCTGCCCACGAAATCGCCTACAGAAGCAATATATGTGACATCATCCGTTTAGCAAGGGACTTCATGACCCAAGAAAATAATACGCAGCCAACGTCCCATACCAATGTATCACAGATGGAGATGTAATATTACCCTGAAACGCTTGCCTATCCAATTGGAAAAAAAAACAGAAAAACTTTTATACACGAAACCTCAAGTTCTGCAGATTTTCCTCCAGCAACGTGACCTTTAGTTGATTCCGCCATGACATTTCCTTTCTTGGACTAAGCTTCTGCTGGCTACCTTCAGCGTTCTCATGCATGCCAGAAGATTCATATCGTATCCTGAAAAGATCTATGTTTTCATTTGAACAGAATATTTATGAAATCTGTAGCCGAAAAAAGGGCCGAGGCACGCAAGGGGTTGTGCAACTACCGATGAAGCAGCAATGAGAACGTCACCAGTCGTTTCCCAGAAGCAACTGGAAGTGTGTGGTTTCATTCTACTACAAGCACTTACTTTATTGAAATGGAATTTTGATGGTCAGTGATAAAATGCTAAAGCCCTAAATGGCATGTTTAAAGGGCAGACGGGTCATTTATTTGAAGAAAAAATACACCTTCAATGGACTTTTTTTTCCTATTTATTTAGCATGCTAAATTGGATTTTTTCCTGCCAGTCCTGTAGGTTGGCTGTGGACCACCGTCGCTTCCATAAATGGGTCAATTTTGTTCAATCGTTTCCCCTCTAAACTTCAAGGAATGTCTTCAGTCTTCAGGATTCTGCGCTTGGTTGAATCCCTTGATATATGTGAACCTAATGTGGCTATTTCCTGATGATTTAGGTTACAATATTTCTATTGTGTTGGCCAACAAAACTACACTTCATAGGGAGAGCAAAAGGAAACCAGCAGAAGAAAATGGTTCCATTAGTTGGCAGTAAACACCTCAAATTGATGATATTGTACAAGTAGTGGAGGGTAAGAAGCAACTAGATCATAAGGGATACTAATTTCAGGAGAGCTTTGTTGCTCTGTTTTGGGCTGCATAAGATCTATGCAAACACATCCCCCTAATAAATAAATTTAAATAAAATAATTTTGGCTGACCAATTCCAAAAAACAAATAAAAGAAATAAAGTGTCACTTACCAATGCAAGTTCGGCCATCGGAGTGGAGGGCATATTTCTGGTGGCAGCCACACACAAGGACCACATCTGTATCATCACACGTGTGCTGACAGCCTCCGTTTCCATAATTGCAGGTTACTGGGGAGGGGGCCCCAAAATACATGAATAAACAGAAATGACAATTACAAACAATTACAAAAACAGATACAATCTTCACACTGAGTTGAAATGAGACTTAAAGAAGAAGGAAAGTCAGTTTATTGCCAATAGATTAGCCACAACAGAGCAAGATAGAATGCTATTTTTATTCTTTAGAATGCTTTACCGTACCTGAGCAAACAGCTCTAGACACTGTCTCTGTTTATTTAGGATAGCAGCTGCCATATTAGATTGGTGTGACATCACTTCCTGCCTCTCCCTGCTCATTTATAGCTCTGGGCTCAGATTACAGGAGGGAGGGAGAGAGGAGCAAACTGAGCATGCTCAAGCCCTAGCCCTGGAGGTTTAAGATGAAAACAGGAAGTCTAATACAGAAGCCCATGAGTACACAATAGAAGGAGAGAGGAGCAAACTGAGCATGCTCAAGCCCTAGCCCTGGAGGTTTAAGCTGAAAACAGGAAGTCTGATACAGAAGCCCATGAGTACACAATAGAAGGAGAGAGGAACAAACTGAGCATGCTCAAGCCCAAGCCCTGGAGGTTTAAGCTGAAAACAGGATGTCTGATACAGAAGCCCATAAGTACACAATAGAAGGAGAGAGGAACAAACTGAGCATGCTCAAGCCCTAGCCCTGGAGGTTTAAGCTGAAAACAGGAAGTCTGATACAGAAGCCCATGAGTACACAATAGAAGGAGAGAGGAACAAACTGAGCATGCTCAAGCCCTAGCCCTGGAGGTTTAAGCTGAAAACAGGAAGTCTGATACAGAAGCCCATGAGTACACAATAGAAGGAGAGAGGAGCAAACTGAGCATGCTCAAGCCCTAGCCCTGGAGGTTTAAGCTGAAAACAGTTAGTCTGATACAGAAGCCCATGAGTACACAATAGAAGGAGAGAGGAGCAAACTGAGCATGCTCAAGCCCTAGCCCTGGAGGTTTAAGCTGAAAACAGTTAGTCTGATACAGAAGCCCATGAGTACACAATAGAAGGAAAGAAATGTGCTGTTTGTTTTGACAGAGGACTCAGAGCAGCATTACTTTGAGGGGTTACTGGTGTATTTATATAGACCTTTCTGATAAAGCTTACTTACTTTTAACCTTTCCTTCTCCTTTAAAGTGCCCATACCTGGCTAGATTTAAGCTGCCAATCCAAGTCCTAAATGTTGGCCATAGACGTAGAGATCGGCTCTTTAGGTGATGTCGCTAAACGAGCGGATCTCTCCCCGATGTGCCCACATTGAGGTGGGCGATATCGGCCTGATCCAATCACGGGCCCCAGGGCTAAACGATTGGATCATAATGCATCTGATATGGACATAAACAAACAGATGCGGCCGCGGTCCGACAGGATTTTTTAACCTGCCCGATCGAGATTTGGCCAACTTTCGGGCAGATATCGATCAGGGAAGCCCCTTGGATGGCCCCACACACAGGCCAATGAGCTTCCGACTTGGTAGCTTTTAATGGCCAGTGTATGTGGGCCTTTAGACTAATTCAGCATATTATCTGCCTTTGTATGGGTTCTTCCCAACCAATATCTGGCCAAAAAATTGTCCAGATATTGATCAGGCAGGTTTAATTATCCCTGTGATCGTCCCGTTGGCACCCATTCCCATTGTTGTAATACGATCATTTGGCCCTAGGGCAGAATGATCAGATTAGCCGACACTACCCTGCGTTAATCGGGCATATCGGGAGAAAGATCAGCTCAATGGTGGACCTTACTAAAAGGAGTGGATCTTATAGTGTATAATGTACCTTTAGAAAGAGACACTGACATATATATATAAATCTATAAAGAGATTAGTGAAAAGCTCAGATTTAAATTATGCAACTTCTTTACTTGATCACAACTAAGATATAATTAATCCTTATTGGAAGCAAAACCAGCCTATTGGGGTTATTTCATGTTTATATGATTTTCTAGTGGCCTTAAAATGGTGGTTCATCTTTCAGTTAATGTTTAGTATGTTATACTCTGGCCAATTCTAAGCAACATTTCCTTTGGTCTTCATTATTTTTATTTTTTTTATAGTTTTTCAATTATTTGTCTTTTTCTTTTGATTCTTTGCAGCTTTCAAATGTGGGGTCACTGACCCCATCTAAAAATATATGCTCTGTAAGGCTACAAACGTATTGTTATTGCTACAATTTATTTCTAGTTTTCTATTCAGGCCTCTCCTATTCATATTCCAGTCTCTTCTTCAAATCAGTGCATGGTTGCTAGGGGAATCTGGACCCTAGCTACTAGATGGCTGAAATTGCAAACTGGAGAGCTGCTGAATAAAAAGCTAAATAACTCGAAAACCGCAATTAATAAAAAATGAAAAACAATTGCAAATTTTTCAAATATCACTCTCTACTTCATACTAACAGTGTGAACACCCCTTTAGACCCAAATAACAGAAAGATCCATTATCTGGAAAGCCCCAGGTCCGGAGCGTCCTGGATAACAGGTCCCATACCTGTACTGAATATATACAGAACAATGAGGGGTACTATAAAGGTATAGTTCACCTTCAAGGTATAGTATGGCCTGCGACCAACTGCAAATTGCCTGCATCATAGTGAAAGCGAATTTAAAGGTGAACTAGCCCTTTATTGTCAGAAATGCAGCCCTGGTTGTTATTAGGAAGTACCAGTATCATTTCAAGGGAAATAAACAGAGAGTTCCTTTAAAGTTATAGGCGGATTATGAGAATATTATTCTATTTGGGAGAAACCCATTAATCAGAGAGTAGCACGTACTGTTCAAAAGAATCAGTTAAAAAAAAAAAAAAGAAAGAAAGAAATTCAATGGCCGGGCGCCAGGCAGGAACATATTTGTGCGGTTGAACTCAGCACTTATTAATAAAAGCACTTCGCTTACATGACAGCGTAAGAATCCCGGGACCCTTCTGACAGTAAATGGGGTTAATAGGGGAATTTTCCAATTGCCCTTTACATTTCATACGCTTGAAAAGCCCGAGCCTTTTATTTATTTATTTTCTTGGAAGCGTATCGTGTAGCGGCAAGACACATTCTACAGCGTGTAACGTACGAGGAATTTTAGTGCCTAATAAATTTTTAAGCCTAATGTTACTTTTCTAAATAAGGCCATTAAAGAAAGGAAAATAGCGGCTCTATATTTCTCCTGCACATTTATGTGGGGGAAAGGACTTAAAGTCAACAATCCCAGCCCAATAAATATATCTATTTTCTTGTGCCTGAGAACCCTCCTGTGTAATGTTGAGCAAAGCAGAAGAGAATTTTAAGCTATCATGTCCATTAATAATGAGGGATGCACCAAATCCCAGATTCAGTTTGGGATTCAGATGGAATTTGAATTTGGATGGATGGATTCCAGTTCAGTTAAATATGAGTGTCTGGCCAGTCAAATCAAAGCCCTTAATTGTATAATTAATTATATAAATATATTTCTATTTATACATATGGGAGGAGGAGGTGCCATATTGATTCCCTTAGACAGTACAGTATGAGGGTATAGCTTATTGTGTGCCCAGAACATTCCTTCTCTGTATATTTGTATTTATACATATGGGAGGAGGAGGTTCCATATTGATTCCCTTAGACAGTACAGTATGAGGGTATAGCTTATTGTGTGCCCAGAACATTCCTTCTCTGTATATTTGTATTTATATATATGGGAGGAGGAGGTGCCATATTGATTCCCTTAGACAGTACAGTATGAGGGTATAGCTTATTGTGTGCCCAGAACATTCCTTCTCTGTATATTTGTATTTATACATATGGGAGGAGGAGGTGCCATATTGATTCCCTTAGACAGTACAGTATGAGGGTATAGCTTATTGTGTGCCCAGAACATTCCTTCTCTGTATATTTGTATTTATATATATATGGGAGGAGGAGGTGCCATATTGATTCCCTTAGACAGTACAGTATGAGGGTATAGCTTATTGTGTGCCCAGAACATTCCTTCTCTGTATATTTGTATTTATACATATGGGAGGAGGAGGTGCCATATTGATTCCCTTAGACAGTACAGTATGAGGGTATAGCTTATTGTGTGCCCAGAACATTCCTTCTCTGTATATTTGTATTTATACATATGGGAGGAGGAGGTGCCATATTGATTCCCTTAGACAGTACAGTATGAGGGTATAGCTTATTGTGTGCCCAGAACATTCCTTCTCTGTATATTTGTATTTATACATATGGGAGGAGGAGGTGCCATATTGATTCCCTTAGACAGTACAGTATGAGGGTATAGCTTATTGTGTGCCCAGAACATTCCTTCTCTGTATATTTGTATTTATACATATGGGAGGAGGAGGTGCCATATTGATTCCCTTAGACAGTACAGTATGAGGGTATAGCTTATTGTGTGCCCAGAACATTCCTTCTCTGTATATTTGTATTTATACATATGGGAGGAGGAGGTGCCTTATTGATTCCCTTAGACAGTACAGTATGAGGGTATAGCTTATCGTGTGCTCTCTGTATATTCTCTGTATAGTTGTACTTACAGAGATGTTAGAAGTACTAAGCTACAGTATATTAATAAAGGAAAATAATGGTAACGTTGAGAAAAAAAAAGTGCTTTTAAAAAACGTACATTCTATATGGTATATTTCATTATCAGCCAAATGTCATACAAGAAAATATCTTGTCCATGTGCATTATACAGACAATAACCATTTACATTTAAATTAAGCAGAATAGATAAAAGTTACACCCTTGTTGGACAAGCACAAAGGCATCTTATGTGATCAGCAAGGGGCGCACAATTGCTACCATTTTAGCACTTACACCCCAAGAAATAGAGAAGGACCCCTAATTTCTTTAATCATAGTGAGACTGTGCAGCATTGCATATATATATATATATATATATATATATATACTGTATATACACACACAGCACTCTGTGAATAAAGCTATACACACATACTGTAGATAAGCCTGTCTATGTAGAAGTTGTATGTACTATATACATAAAGCTCTTTCTCAATAAAACTATACACAATACACATAATAAAAACATATGTTTATTGCCCCCCATTGCTCTCATTGTGTCAATGCAGTAAGTGAAGGCAGTGGAGACATGAGCGGCTACCTACATGTGCAGTCCCTCTGGTTTTTGGCAAGTTCAAAACCCGGTCGACATTCACAGGCCACTCCGACTTTCGGGGTCTCCCTGCAGATATGGGCACATCCGTGGTCTTTATTCATACAGTTCATCCCTTCTGTAAAGACAGAGAAAGTCAATTTAGTATTAATATATATATATATAATATAAGTCGTAAGACTATATAAACGAGTGCCCTATTACCGTATTGGCACGGACGCCGTGCAGTGGAGTAACTAGATGTTACTGGGCCGCACAGCAAATTCATTTTAGGGCCCACAACATATCCAGAGATTAGGGATGTACCAAATCCACTATTTTGGATTCGGCCGAAACCCCTGAATCCTTCATGAGAGATTCGGCCGAATACGAAAGCGAATATGAATACCCAAATAGAGCAACTTCAAACTATATTGGTAAAACAGGGCAGGGATGCACAGAATCCAGGATTCGGCCTTTTTCAGCAGGATTTGGCTGAACCAAACCGGGGGAAACCATTTTTTACTTCCTGACCTTGATAAAAAGCCATGTGATTTCCCTCCCCACTCCTAATTTGCATATGCAAAATTAGGTTTCGTATTCGGTTCAGGCAAATCCGACTCCAACCGAAAAAGCCCGAATCCGGGATTCAGTGCATCCCTATCAGAGATTGCCCAATATAGTTTGAAATTGTTCACTATTTGGGTATCGTGGGGACCCCTATACCTCCCCTCTGCTTCCCCCTTAGTTACGCCTCTGTCGCCATGGCGATACCGCAGCTTAGCTTTATAAACGGTATTTGAGCCCATGAAGCGGCCACGCATTTTGTGCCAGTGAAGGGTAACCGTACACTATATTTAAAAGCACAGAAACCCGTAATTTTTTGGTGTTAGTGGTCCGTTTACCTGTGGAACGTATTTATTTGAACGTTATCTAATTGAGTGTTAAATCCAGGCTTGTAACTTAAGGCTACTTACAGCCAGGGGCGTATTCCCCCCTCTGGAAACAATAAGAGGTTTCAGGCTGTCAGTGTGTGGATCCTCCTATAAAAGACTCGTATGTCACAAAATAAACAAGTGCGGAGTCGGCTCTGGGCTCTTCCATCTGTTTCCCATTTGCAAATAAAACACAGGGAGAGTAATGGGATCAGCGTCCCCCCTGCAGATGTGATTGGGGTCTTGTGCTTCACAGGAGATTCTGCTCTAAGCCTGAGCCAGAAAAAGCACATCTGCCCCCCTGGTCTGAGCCATTAAATATTCTACAACTTTATCTTGTCAGCGAGGAGAGAGCGGAAAAAAGATTTGTGGTTCTGCGAAATGGAGGGGAGATGATAAAAAATATTTTGGAAATGAAAAACGATCTAGTGTTTGACCTTACGCATACAATGCGCTGCTACTATCAGGGATCCCAAACTTGACTCCATTAGGTACTGACGCAAAGAACTCCCAGCATCCTTAGCCTGGACACTGATTGTGGGAAATGTACAACACATCCTTATATCCATTATTAACACCTGAGTACAATGGCAGCAATCTGGGTAGAGCCATGACGGCTACTAGTCACCATACCTCCCAACTTTTTGAAACTAGAAAGAGGGACAAAAATTTTGGCGCACGTAGCAAGGCAACATTTTTTAACCACGCCCATTTTGTGGCCACACCCCTATTTGTCATGTTAATTTTACAAAATTTGGCAGGTTATGAAAGTTTGAACACCTTTCTGTGATTACAGTTTTGCTAATGAAGGCAAATTGCCCTTTAAAGGAGAAATAAGCCCTTAATAGAAAAAAAACCCTATCCCCCTACCCTACATAGACCCCCCTTCACCCCCAGCCTAGGTGCCCCCTGGACACCTAGGCTGGGGGGAGGTATATGTAGGGTAGGGGGGGTAGGGTTTTTTATTAAGGGTTCGCTTCTCCTTTAAGCTCAAAGAGACCTGCTTATCTTTAATTGTTTCAATTGTATATTTGCTTATCTTAAATTGTTACAATTGTTTAAAAAGTATCTAAGTGCAGCTGCCGCATATTCTGGGCTCCCTCCGCCAAGAGCCAATTAAGTTAGAAACGTTGTATCTTTTTCTTGCTGTTCAGTGCAGGAGATTAAAGAGGGACATTTCAGTAACAAACCTGGGACTGTGGACTGAGCTGTCAAAATCGGGACTGTCCCGCACAATTGGGAGGTATTCTGGACTCCCTGTTTAGAATCACTCAGTTGCAGATTTTACTCCTTTGCCAAGAACACAAACTATTCCAATGCAAGGCAGACATATTTTTAAAGAACCTCAACATTAGGGTAGGGAAGCACCCATGTACAGATCTGCACCCTAGGTCGCAGCAATGAGGAGAGACAGGGGTGCTCATCATTGTGTCCCAGGCCAGGAAAGTTCTGGCTTCAGTGTATCCTTTCTATATATTTTAGAGAAAGAAGAAAACACCTCTGGCTAAACTCACTGTAGATTTCATGTGATACTTTGTTTCCCCAACAAGTTTGACCACAAAATCTAATATTTCTGAATGGCTCGGGATCAGTGAAAGAACCGTTACCGCAAGAAACTCTTCTAAGTTTTAATATTCAGGCATGGCCCAAAACAAAAATGAGATGGATCGGTGCAAGGGGTAATATATTATGTTATTGGTGTTTTAGGACATGAAAGCTCCCTCTATCCACAGCTGATACTGCTCAGAGGCTACAATATCTATACATCCCCGGCTCATACAGAATGTCCATACAGCACCAAAACTGCATCATCACTGATGGAAACCGACGCTCTCTCTCTGGGTCGCCAGAGTTTCCAAATGTAACTGCTACTGAAAGCAAAATCTTTCTTTACTATGCTCACTGCTGGTTTTGACTACTGAAAGAATTAGGAGAAGCCAGCATTGTTTCAGCGAGGACTCCAGTTCATTTAGTGCCTCGCAGGCTTCCTCGGTGCTTTGTTAATCTACTGGCTTCTGCTACATTGTTATGAGTCACAACCACCAGTACAAAAAAATAAAGAAACATAATGCTTTTAATATTGACATTTAGAGCAGTGGCGTGAATAACAAGAAAAAAGGAAAGCCCATGCTGTGGGGGGCCCTGGGGTACAGGGGTCTGCCTCCTAGGTAAATACCTGCAATTTTTTGCAGAGGGGGTTAAGGATGACCCTCAATTTTGTAGGGTGGGGGCTCAATTCCCAAAATTACACCCCTGATTTATACATAAGGGATTATTTATAATGCCCTGCAAAGTATGCAAAATAAGTTGCATTTTGCCCTCTACGTGTGATATTGTGCAAAAATGCTCCATTATGGAATCTAGTGTGGCCTGCGTTAGTCCTCTCTAGATTCAGAACCATATAACTTTCACATTATTCCCCATATCAATCCATTTTGAAAGGTGTAGCTAGACTAACAACACTCCTGGCACTGCACCGCTCGCTGTTATAGGACAACCCCATCCACTGATTGGAAACAAATGCTCTATGGCAGTGATCCCCAACCAGTAGCTTGTGATAGAGTCCTTCAGCGGGTCGGGTATCTGCAAAAACCTGTGGGTTGCGGGCAGAAGTTCTGGGTGCGGGTATTAACGCAGGGCGATGGTCTCTTTGGGTCGCCGGTTGGGCCGCAGGTCTTCTCAATAGCGATTTTACTCCTTTTTTCGGATCAAAGCTACTTCTGATGATGTCACTTCCGGTTTACAACAACATCACTTCCTGTTTTGCGCCTTTTTTTCTTATCACACCTATTTCCGATGAGGTCGCTTCCGGTTTACAATGACAGCACTTCCTGATTCTTGAAGGTCAGCGGGTCGCAGGTTGTGGATAAGGTACTTGCGGGTCAGGTCATGTAGCGGGTCCAATCGGGTATGAATGTGGGTTGCAGGTCCGGTTTGCGGATTGCAGGTCAGATAAGGGTTCCAAAAAATGGACCCGCGCAGGAATGTAGCTTGTGAGTAACATGTTGCTCCCCAACCCATTGATTGTTGCTCCCAGTGGATTCAAAGCAGGAACTTATTTTTGAATTCCAGGCTTGGAGGCAAGTTTTGGTTCCATAAAAACCAGTTGTATTGCCAAATAGAGTGTAGGCTGCCAGTCCACAAAGGGGCTACCAAATAGCCAATCACAGACCTTCATTGGCATGCTTATGTTGCTCCCCAACCCTTCTTACATTTGAATGTGGCTCTACGGCAATAATTCTGAGGGACACAATAATGGATTTTTACCAAAAAAAATTGGAAAATGTGCATATAACTGATCTAAGGGTTCAATGGCAGTGGCAGAACTACTGGGGAGTGTGCAAGCGGATCCGCCGTGAAAAACGCTTTTGGAGGGGGGGCACTGCTGCACGGCCGCCACCCAGGCCCCAAAGGGGTAGTTCCGTTACTATGCCCCAATCATGTGCAGAGTCCAATAGATTATATGTCTCAGCCCGTTACCCATCACACAGAGCAGATGCACTATGCAGAAGCATTCTTTAGCACTTGATCTTACCCAGACATATAACCAAAAAAGTCCATATTTTAAGGGATGATCCAGCTCTGTTTATTCCCAGCCATGTAATACACTCATCCGTCTCTACAGAGTAAAATATGGTCTGAAATAAAGAGCCGGACTCGCTCATCATCTCCCCAATGACTCAGTTAGTATTAGTGTCGTTGCCAGCTTAATGCCTTACAAATAATGACTTCTTTGCAGCAAATTGCCTTTCATCCCTTCTGTACATTTCTCTAACAATGACTGTCGGGCAAAACGTACAAAAGGGCAACCGACAGACACTGTTTCTATTGGGAAATATCCCTAAAAAATGTTGATTTTAGTTGATGCAGCAATAATGGAGCTGGGCTCTTGCTCTTGAGACCTTTTAGGATGTAGGATAGGGGAATATGGAAACATTTATGGGACAACTCCAAACAAGTCTCTGGGGGAAATTTACTAAAGTGACTAACGCTGGCGAAAATTTGCCAGCATGACGCCATTTTGGGAACTTCGCCAATTTACTAACGGCCGCTAGCGTAATTATGCTAGCGAAGGAGATAAGACTCTAACGCACTCTAACGCCAGGCATATTTTCACTATTGCAAAAGAGCGTTACTACTGAACTACTACTACTAAAGTCCCAAAAAACGCTGGCCTCTTTTCCTTTTTACAGGGTGAAAAAGATAGTACTTTTTTTTTTGGGTACCCTCCTTCCCCCCTACATTTCCTTACATTTGGCACATAAACTATACACTGGGCTCATGTGTAGGGCAAACTAACAATTCTATTTTCTTTTATTAAAGGGATACTGTCATGGGAAAAAACATTTTTTTCAAAATGAATCAGTTAATAGTGCTGCTCCAGCAGAATTCTGCACTGAAATCCATTTCTCAAAAGAGCAAACAGATTTTTTTATATTCAATTTTTAATCTGACATGGGGCTAGATATATTGTCAATTTCCCGGCTGCCCCCGGTCATGTGACTTGTGCTCTGATAAACTTCAATCACTCTTTACTGCTGTACTGCAAGTTGGAGTGATATCACCCCCTCCCCTTTTCCCCCCCAGCAGCCAAACAACAGAACAATGGGAAGGTAACCAGATAACAGCTCCCTAACACAAGATAACAGCTGCCTGGTAGATCTAAGAACAGCACTCAATAGAAAAATCCAGGTCCCACTGAGACACATTCAGTTACATTGAGTAGGAGAAATAGCAGCCTGCCAGAAAGCATTTCTCTCCTAAAGTGCAGGCACAAGTCACATGACCAGGGGCAGCTGGGAAATTGACAAAATGTCTAGCCCCATGTCAGATTTCGAAATTGAGTATAAAAAAAATCTGTTTGCTTTTTTGAGAAATGGATTTCAGTGCAGAATTCTGCTGGAGCAGCACTATTAACTGATTCATTTTGAAAAATGTTTTTTTCCCATGACAGTATCCCTTTAAGGTTCCCTGTGCTTGTGTAATGTATTTGCTGTAACATATACGTCCATTGAAATGTAATTTTCCGCCGTATGCAAATTATCTAACACTAGCGCAACTATGCTATGCCTGCCGTAGTAACGCTAGCGCAACTTCACAAGCGTTCAGCGACTAAACTTCGCAACCTAGTGAATTAGCGTTGTCTGTGTGAAGTTGCGCCTGGCGAAGTGTGGCGAAGCCGTCGCTGGCGAATTTTCGCCCCCGTTGGTGAATCTCCCCCAATTGTTAAGAAGCAAAAGGGCAACGAGGGAGAATGTTGTGTGGGATACGAGTGCGTTTCAGTAGCTGGCGGGGAGCTTTGTTGCCCCCGAGCAACTTCTAGAACTATTGTTATGCAAGTACATTGGTAAAACTGAAAACTCACTTGAAGACTTTCTGCAAAACACTGGAAAAAAAAAAACGTTAAAAAAAAAAAAAAAGTTCACGGGATCAGCAAAAACCGTGAAGGAACAGACCGTGTTTGTGCTAAATTAAAAGTTCTTTTTATCCCTCAAAACAATAGCAGATTCATTCTAAAGCAGTGTTTCCATAGGGATGCCATCAATAACATTTTTCGCATCTCTGTCCTTTTTTTTTTTAAGGCGCCCGAAACCTTACAAGCGCCGGTCAATGTGGACAAAAGAACAATTATCTTCCCTTCCTTAACAGAAGAAGAAAAGAGATTTTTTTTTTTTTTTTTTTTTAACCTCGTCAATAGAAAATGATGTAAAAAGGAAGAAATAAAAGAATGAAGAAAAAGGGAAAAGGAAAAAAAAAAAACACTTACAAGAAGAGAGAAGCCTATTAGTGACAAAGGCCTTTCTTCCTCTCTCCTCACCATGAATAATTAGGACTCTTCAAAAAGAAATCAGCTCAGCGAAGAGCCCTTTGAGGCTTTTAGAGGGTAAAACAAACATTTGACTATACGAGGATTTCCCTTTCAAGAGAAGGGACTAACTTTATGGCACAAATGGAAGAGAAGTGGACGGGTAGCCGAGTCTAAAGAACATCAAACGGCCTTTTTCTTTTTCCTAAGCCGCATACTTCAGGCTGAAGGTAAAATATTTCGCCTTGCATTCTTCTGCAATAAAAACATGGATCTTAAACAAGTTGGGTTAATCGGCCCCCTCGGGGAATTTGTTTCAGGCCGAGAGAAATCCTTTAGTCCCGCAGGATTCTGCACGCGCTTTCCTAACGTTTTTATTACCAAATCACGGCAGTTTTACAAACTTGCTCCTGAATATCGCGGCTTTTGAATTATAAAGAGCCCTTGTAATAATGTTAGAGTAGCGCCCCCTAATGATAAGGCCCATGAAACTATACAGCCCCTTGTTCACATGTACGTTCCCTGTGTTATTACTGGGCCCCCCAGAAAATTCATTTTAGGGCTCCCAACATATCCAGAGGTTGTCCTGTTTTACAATACGCAATTACAATACAATAGTTTATATAAACAAGCTGCTGTGTAGCCATGGGGGCAGCCATTCAAGCACAGGATACACAGTAGATAACAGATAAGTACTACTATAGTTTATATAAACAAGCTGCTGTGTAGCCATGGGGGCAGCCATTCAAGCACAGGATACACAGTAGATAACAGATAAGTACTACTATAGTTTATATAAACAAGCTGCTGTGTAGTCATGGGGTCAGCCATTCAAGCACAGGATACACAGTAGATAACAGATAAGTACTACTATAGTTTATATAAACAAGCTGCTGTGTAGCCATGGGGGCAGCCATTCAAGCACAGGATACACAGTAGATAACAGATAAGTACTACTATAGTTTATATAAACAAGCTGCTGTGTAGCCATGGGGCAGCCATTCAAGCACAGGATACACAGTAGATAACAGATAAGTACTACTATAGTTTATATAAACAAGCTGCTGTGTAGCCATGGGGGCAGCCATTCAAGCACAGGATACACAGTAGATAACAGATAAGTACTACTATAGTTTATATAAACAAGCTGCTGTGTAGCCATGGGGGCAGCCATTCAAGCACAGGATACACAGTAGATAACAGATAAGTACTACTATAGTTTATATAAACAAGCTGCTGTGTAGTCATGGGGGCAGCCATTCAAGCACAGGATACACAGTAGATAACAGATAAGTACTACTATAGTTTATATAAACAAGCTGCTGTGTAGCCATGGGGGCAGCCATTCAAGCACAGGATACACAGTAGATAACAGATAAGTACTACTATAGTTTATATAAACAAGCTGCTGTGTAGCCATGGGGCAGCCATTCAAGCACAGGATACACAGTAGATAACAGATAAGTACTACTATAGTTCATATAAACAAGCTGTTGCGTAACCATGGGGGCAGCCATTCAAGCACAGGATACACAGTAGATAACAGATAAGTACTACTATAGTTTATATAAACAAGCTGCTGTGTAGCCATGGGGGCAGCCATTCAAGCACAGGATACACAGTAGATAACAGATAAGTACTACTATAGTTTGTATAAACAAGCTGCTGTGTAGCCATGGGGGCAGCCATTCAAGCAGAGGATACACAGTAGATAACAGATAAGTACTACTATAGTTTATATAAACAAGCTGCTGTGTAGCCATGGGGGCAGCCATTCAAGCAGAGGATACACAGTAGATAACAGATAAGTACTACTACAGTTTATATAAACAAGCTGCTGTGTAGCCATGGGGGCAGCCATTCAAGCACAGGATACACAGTAGATATCAGATAAGTTCTGAAGAATCCCATTGTATACCATAGAGCTTATCTGTTATCAGATGAGTATCCTGTGCCTTTTCTCTTTTTTCAGATTTGACACACGTCCCAGTATCCCAATAACTGACAAGTTTGGGGTGAAGATCACTACAACAAAGAATGATGCAAGGCTACGCTGTATTATATCCAATAATGGAAGCTCAGACCAATCCTAATGCTCCGCTTTCTCCCTCTCCTTGGATGTCAAATTATGACTCTGTCCCACACTGGGGAAAAACCTCCAAAAAGAAGACAAGCAGATCCATTTACTGGCTTTATATAGATATGTTACGCTATGATTAAGAGTACACAGATTTTCCTAGGTTAATGTCGGATGAAGAAACGTGAGCCAAGGATATGGTCCAAATGCAGAAAAGTGAAAAACAACTATGACTTATTTATACCGACAGATGGAAAATAAATATTGAAAATGCTAAAATCAGCAATGATATCGCCCAAAAATACCTTCCACCTTTGAGCGAGGTGGTTTGTTTGAAATGTAAGCACATAATTCAAGTGAAACAGGGCGAGAGAGAGGAGGGGGGCTGCTCATGAAAACGAGGGACCCTGCAGATGTCTGGCACAAACATTTTGTCCTAATACAAATCTAAAGCAGAGGCCGTTGGATGATTTAAAGGCACGGTGCTTTTAAAGGGACATTTGGTTTTGGAGGCTTTTAGCAGATGTTTTTGAAATGCAGTAGTTCTAGATAAAGACGAGGGAATGATGGAGAGAAGTAAAACAGCATCAGCCAATGGATGGAATGACTTTTCTCACATTTCCATAGAAACTCCTAATCCTTGACTTTTTTATTACACATTTTCTTTAACACGCATTTTTTCTTGGTGGGATTGTGGCAAGTTGGGAAGATGTTTGGAGCTGTGACCATTGTGTTGTTTATAATGATTCAGTTCAAAGCCAATTCCATGAATGTCACTGCTATAAACGGTGGGTACATAGGGATGTGGAGATTTCAGGCTTGTGTAGCCCCTTACTAACCATGTGTGTAGCCCCTTACTAACCATGTGTGTAGCCCCTTACTAACCATGTGTGTAGCCCCTTACTAACCATGTGTG